>JAXQGN010000418.1:0-23848 GCA_037039805.1 Irpex sp. M6601 | reverse complement strand
TCGGCGGGTGATGCCTTTTTGGGATCGGTCGCTGCGTATCCCGACTGATGACTTTGGTCGTGGGGGTCGCCCTTCTGGTCAGAGTTATAGAAGCGGACGCTCGTCGACGTCCGAGGTACAGCGACGAGACGTGTTGTAAGACGAGTGAGACGGTGAGCAAGCATTGTTATCCGATACTGAGAGTGACAATGGTGGTGGTAATGAAGAGAAGGTCATCGACGACGAGGCGAGCAATTTTGTATTGCGGCGTCGTTGGAGGCAGGAGTTCCGAGCGAAGCGAGTGCGACGTCAGTGACGTCAGAAGGAGTGACCACCGATTCCACCGCGCGCCATCTCATCAGAAACGTCGGGATCCTAATGTGGTAAGGCGCATCACACGATCAAGTCTGGCGCACTCATTGACACCCATAACCAAAGCCTGCGCCATACTTATTCGGCTCTTTACTGAGTTTTGTCAACGGGATAGCGAATGCGATACTGTATAGATAAAATTCATTATGTACAGCAGAAGTGCGAAAGGTAATGTAACAGCCAGATCAAGGCTGGCAAAGTAGCTTTACGCAAGTACAGCTAGAAGTAGACTTCCGAAAATAGATGGGCATAAAACATCTGTATCATATGAGCACTTGGTTCGTCGCAGTCATAATCGATCCCTACTAATGATCAAAGACGGTGTTCGAACCTGACCCGGCCTGCACAGACGACTCTGCAATAACACTCATCGGCGGATTGCTTGTCTGATTCCTCAAACTAGCATACGACAACTCTGACCTCAACTCCCTCGGCGATTTTTCCGAACTTGTCAGCGGAGGCACAGGCGAATTCGGGCTTCTCATACCCTCGGATATCTCATAGCTCGGTGGCGCCACGTCCAAACTGCCGTGCTGGCCGTCATCAGGGTTGTGTACGAGTATAGTAGCTTCTTGGTGGCTGACGAAGGCCATCGAGGATGTCGGGCTGAGCGTACTAGGATTGAACGTTGACTGAGGCACAGTAGCGAACTGCGCGGACAAAGGCGTCTGTAAGTCGAATGGTTGTACGCCACCGTTTGGCAAGGGCTTTTCGGCCTCGTCGGTATCATCGTAGTGCGCAGTATTCCTGCGCAGGTTCCTTTGACGAAGATAAACGAAGATCGCAGCGAACGTAATGAGTGCGAGGAGAGCGACGCCGCCAATTGTACCGCCCACGATAGCACCGACGTGGTTGTTCGATTTCTGTGAGACTATACGGGGTGCGATGCCAATTGAGTTCGGTCCGTTGGGCACTACCTGGAAGATTCTGAATACAGGAGAAGCATGTGGCTTGGTGAGAGGACTGCCCAAGATCTAGACGCATTAGAAGTAATCAACTCACAGGTATACAGTACTCAGGAACCTGGCGCCAAGCAGGGTTTGGGTTTGGGAGGCGTCTGCCCACCCTTCGATGCCGCTGATACAGGTCCCATCTGACTGTTTCACGATCAACGAGCTAGTCTCAACGGTGAAGGTTTGCGTCCCAGCAATGAGACCGAAGGTAAACGTCGAGTCGCAGGGAATCGTATACGCTTCAGATAAGGACCCAAGTGAAGAAAGGTCAGCTCGAAGATGCGATCCAGGTATAGCGTCGTCTAGACCAAGAGGAATGTGAGAACACGGAATCTATAGAGTCATTGTCACATGAGTACACGAAACACGTACGGATGAGCTTTGCTTGGTCCGCGGGGAGATACATGTCCGAATACAGTGGATCCACAGTGGCGATGAATCCTTCGGAGTGTGTAAGGCGGTCACTTCCGGAGACCATCACCCACCCGTCCATGGGCACAAACCAATCGGCACCCGATGTGGCGTTGCTTGATATAGGAAGCTGGGGGCTAACAGAGTTATCGACCGTCTTCCATACAAGTTTTGATGGATCGTAAGCTGTGGAATCGGGTTGCAGCCAGTGGAGAACACCAGCTTCATCCGATTCCCCAGATACCTGCGCTATCGAAGCATCATTGCCCCGTTGGGTGTCTCGGGGCGGGTTCAGAGCCATGCCAAAAGAGAAGTTGAGGGCCGTAGGGTGCTGCGCGAGCCATTGGCCAAATGGCGAGTCCCCGAATTGGGGTGTGTAGACTGATTGATTGGAGGAAGAAGTGGTCTGTTTTGCGGTCCCGAGACCTATCATCCCGGACAGTCCCTTCCCAACCTGTGCGCGAGACGCCTGGCCAATTGAACTATCATCGGCGTCACCGACGATTACAACTGTTAGAGGATCACTCAGTGATAGTAATCGGCGTGAAAGAGAGCCCTACGAACTAGTCTGGTTAGGGTAGTCCCATGCCGAGCCGTTCTGCAACGTCAGTTGGCAGTCCTCCTTCACGAAGGACGCAGGTGGAGACTGT
The DNA here is from genome assembly GCA_037039805.1 of Irpex sp. M6601. Classification (NCBI taxonomy): domain Eukaryota; kingdom Fungi; phylum Basidiomycota; class Agaricomycetes; order Polyporales; family Irpicaceae; genus Irpex; species Irpex sp. M6601. The sequence continues at coordinate 21,483 of JAXQGN010000418.1, read as the reverse complement.
CCAAACAACGGTGCGCTGGTAGCAGACGAGGCAAGTGATAATGCATCGGTAGACTGTGATCGATTATAACTATACTGTCACATGAGTAAGCCGTCTACGAGAAGACGCAAACTATTCCTCACAAAGTAGCCCCGCTGCAACCCGTACACTGGGTCCCAGCGACATATGTCAACGCAGTTGAGGTGGTCATAGTAAACTCGAATTGTTGCTGATTCGAGCCGGGGTTCTGTTTCCCTCAACATCAGAGACAGCCCTAGAATATGCAGTAAAAGGCGCACCATCGTTACAGTCGTGACATAACGTCCAAGGCTATCGTACTTTAGGGGGATGTTGACCCTCTGAGGAACGAATACGGGATCATCCCTCTTCTGAGAATGGGCACCCAGACTCCAGGAAGAGGCAAGCTGAGCGCAGAGGACAGCACACAGAAGAAACCGCATTGGTGCCATGATTAACAGCAAGGGCTACTGTGTAAAGTAGGAGACAGGCAGCCAACCGGTGCCTAGGGGAATCGTAGCAGTGCTATATACCACGCCGCCGATAGGTCGAGCGCTGGGCACAGATCACCATCATCTGGACTCAAACAAGTCGGTAATCCTATGCAAGATCTGGACGCTCTGCTAGCATAGTCAAGTGGTACGCTCGATATAACGGTCCGTGGTGCTCACCGGGCGTATTAGATAGCGACATGAACGCCTGGCGTCCAGGTCCTTGGCCCGTAAGTGGCGTTTGAAGATGCCAACATATGAGTGTGCGAGAGGTACGAACTCGTTCAGGCTGTTCGGGCTATGTGTGCCTATTGAATTCAATACTTCTCCACATGTGCATGGTCCCATGCTACAGTATAGCAAACTCTCTCCTGAATTGCAACACTAGTACTTTGACTGTACTCATATTTGGTCAGACGGGTTCACAAGGACCATCGAGGAGAGACTCCGTACCTTGTGCGCAGCGTCCCGACAAATGTGGCGTTCTACTGCAACATCGCTTACCGATCTATGCAGTAAACACATTTGAGCCCTGAGGTGACAATGGTGACCCTCAGGTACTTGGCAGCAACCAGTGACAGTGCCTTCAAGTTCATGCCATTCGCACGCAGAAAAACTCCGTTTTAGACCTCAAGTATGGGCGCGGGCGGTGATAAAGCTTGATATGTCGCGAAACTTTACATCCGTGCCTCACTTGGAAGGCCCGGGATTGCTTCTTGTCGATATAAGTACGTCCGTGCGTCCCGAGCCTGATGGTGGTGGCCAGGACGTACTATCCGCAAAAGGAAACAGGTGAAATCCTCCGCCGTCGGCCAGCGCCTCGCTCTCATCATTGCATCTTACCGCCACCCACCATGTCTGAAGCAGAGTCCTCTACCGCCAACCAGGCTGTGCCTCCAGTTCAAGTTCACTATTGCGAAGGTGCTCAGCACACTCTTTCATGAATCAAAGTTCCATGCGATCTTACGCGAGACGTTTGTCTTGGTTCCTGCAATCTCATCTATCTCAGTGTGTACCTTCCCACTCGAGTACTGTGAGTTCGGGTCCAGTTTCAAGAAATGCAAGGAAACGCTGCAAAAGGAAGATCCTGATCTGTATGACAAATACTACTCTGAGGGTATGCCTTTTCCATCCCATCTACCTCGACGAAAGGATTGCTCATCATGGTTTGTTGTCTACAGAGGCGCTACAGGCGAAGTTGGGTACATTAAGCTTGGAGGCGCAAGCGAAGCTCGAAAAGGAGGCAGCTAAGAAGGAGGCAAAAGCGGAGGCAAAGGCTGATGCTGCGCTCAAGAAGAAACTTGTACGTCTCGCGGATTCCATTACAGTACTTTGCACTCACGCATCCGGGGCTCTGCAGGCCTCGCAGGTAGGCATTTGCATCTGTGGCGGCTCGCCTGCGTCCGCAGCTCCAACTCACCCCTCATGCTGTGTAGGTTACTATCAAACGAATAGAGCGAAATAAGCGCAAGCACGTCACATCGGTGCACGGCTTAGAAGCGTTCGGTACGTATCTATAGGTGATCATCACTGGAGAAAGATTTATCTTACGCGCGATATTATGCGTAGGTGTTGACCTCAAGAAGGCTGCTAAACAGTTTGCCCAAAAATTTGCCACCGGCGCATCTGTAACGAAGAACCCACAAGGCCTCGAAGAAATCATCGTCCAGGGCGATGTGAGCGGAGAGATCGTCGAACTCATCGAAGAAGGTGCCGGTGTGCTCAAGGGCATACCGATAGACAACGTGGTTGAGGTGGAAGATAAGCCGAAGAAGAAAGGGGGAGACTAGAATCAGCGGTCCGGTTCGTTCGGAGAACGTGTTGGAGGACCATGCGTTATGGTATGTGAATGCATCTCCTTGTGACCTCGTCCGCAAACTCAACGCTCATACGACCGTGGAACAGAAATGTGTCACGAGTTGATGTCAATGTAGCATTCCAAGATTAAACTGTACACAGCAAAATGAACTGTATCATCTGTACGGCAAGAATGACAGCGAGAAGAAGATCTCGATGTGGTCAGTGAACTCTCTGTGTGCAGATAGGTATGAATTTCTACGGAGCTCCCTATTCTGAGTTGATGAATACACGTTCGCGATGATGGAAAGATTCACAACTCAGTGAGTGTGGATTCAAACCTAGATGATTACCCAGTTACAGATACGAGACGGGAATTAGTCACGCAACACCGCGTGTAAACGCTGTAAACGCGAAGAATGTGCAATTGTGTGACGCGGTGCGTCGTCAAAAAATAAATACTACCTACGTGTGGCCCGAAAATAATCTAACGCTACAATAATCCAGGGATAGAAGAAACAACTACAAGCGCGAAATATACAGGGGATAAGGATACAGCGATTAAGTCGGATGCGTAGAGTAGAAGGGTAAGGCGCTCGTAGATAGTCGTATGTAGTCCCTGGTGTAGCGGGAGTGAGGGAGTGGACGCGAATATGATTTCGCACTTGCGTTCGACGCAAGGTGTACACCAGATACGGCGTCTCGCTAGTGTGGCCGCACGCGAGGTGAGTTAACACGTCGTTTTGCAATAACTGAAGAGCTTACTTGCATGCCTAGTCACCAATCCTATAGTGAATGGCCTCAACGTCTCTTCTCTTCCTTCACAGGCTTCTGTGTATGACGCGGGACGTTGAGCGCCTGTGAAGGCTTGAGAGCCGTGCCTATCGTCGAGAACTGCGAAGGCTTGGGGGCAGAGGTGGACGAGTGGAGAGGGTTCTCGTAGCCGGACATGGCGACGGGAGCAACAGGGATAGGCGAAGCTGGCGTTGAAGGATATGATAGGTGTGCAGAACTTGCTGCACAATACGAGAAGTGATGGATTAGGAGGTATGTGATGAATGAAGTGTAGAGGTGTAAGTTATGGACGAGACCTAGGCTCGTCAAGTAATTGAGTCCAAGCTCGAAGGGGAAGTTATGAAGTGGATGAGAGAAGGTTGGGAAAGGCGAGAGGGGCCCTGGTGGCGTCCTTTTATATCTACCTCTGCAGCTCACGGAGAGTACGACGGGCAATGAGCCCTTTGCACCAAAACCAAATATCCGGATCACCCGACGCAAGTTTCGGGTGGCCCTGCGTATAGAAAGGACGACGAGGGCCAAAAGGCACTACGATCACATCCCAATCTTAATTGCTCCCGGGGCACATCTTGTAGAATATCCGGAATCGAAAACACCAATCAGTATGCTGCATGAGGCGGGCCTTTGCTTGAGATATCACACAAAGGCCTTGTGAATACGCGTGTGTGGCCCAAGTAATAGTCGAGCTCCACCACGTGTTCACGTCGAAGGTTACTCGGTGACATGTCTGGGTGACTTCAGACAAAGCAGTGATTGCCAGAAGCGCTGTCAATTGTGACCACGGTAAATAAGTTGTTGGCACAAAGAAGAAGAAGAGAACGCACATATGCTCCTTTAGGCCCGTCGTTCGGTTTATCACAATGGAGCTCCTTTGGCAAATGTTAGGCACCGAAACTCCTTGTGAGTTGAGTTGCCCGAGACGATATACGTCATCCAAAGAACGGTATCCAAAGAAAATATGTAAACTCAGTGCTCGATACAGACCAAAGCAAACACTCGGTAGTTCAACCAACTCATATTATCATAGTAAGATGTTCAAATACAAATTGCCGAAAGGCTCACTTTTTCGACGAAGGCGCCTCAAACAACCGTATTCCTCCCGTCACAGTGCCTATCGACCCAGCACCAAGAGAAGCAAACGCAATATTCCGCTGTTCGGAGTCAACTCCCAGGGCGTTCAACAGTTGCTCCGCTTTGGAGGGAATGAAAGGCTGCAAGAGAATGCCAGAGACGCGCAAGGCTTCCAGAACTGCGGCACGGACTTCGACAGTTGTTTTTGTGGGCGTAGATGCTGCCCATGGCTGGGTTTCGGTAAGAAGTTGATTGCCCTAGTGCAAAGTTATTACTATGTTAGAGACGAGAGTACAAAACATGCTGCACCTTCTGAAGAGTGCTCATGATATCCTCCAAAGCATCAGCCACCAGGAGGCCCTGCATTCGTTTTTGAACAAGACTGTTGAGATTTGAGACGGAAGACAAGAGATCTTTGAGAGTGCTGCCTTCCGGAGCGTAACGAGCGATTTCAGCGATAGATTCTGCCTGTACGCCAGCGGTGCGTTCTTGAATCTTCTTCGACGTGATGCGCAAATACAAGTTCCCCAGGAGTGACATCAATTCACGCGAATGCTTCTCCAACTGTTCACGAGACCAATCTATGGAGATGGTTAAAAAGAGGTATGGAGTAGCAAAGGAAGAAAAAGACACTCGCCTACGTCGTCCTTGAAACGTCCGCCCACTCGTGCTAGATAGTAGCGAACAACATCAACACCATATTCCTCGAGTGATTGAATTGGATCCACAACATTGCCGATGGATTTCGACATCTTGCGTTGCTCCACAGTCCAGTGTGAGTGTGTCAAGAGCTGAGTGGTCAGTGGCAGCCCAAGAGCTTGCAACATGGCAGGGAAGTATATTGCGTGGAATCTGTAGCATGAAAGATGAAGTCAAAATTTGTTCGGCGCCGAATAGGGGAGTTTGACGTACCGTAGGATGTCTTTGCCAATAACTTGGATGTTTGGTGGCCAGCCTCTTTCGCGTCCGGCTTCTGCTGAAGGCCAAGGGTATCCAGAAGCAGATAGGTACACAGTCAAGGCGTCGATCCAGACGTAAATGGTATGTGCTGGGTCATTGGGAACAGGCACACCCCAAGTCAGTCGTGAACTCGGCCTGGAGACAGACAAATCCTCCATGGGGTTTGAAAGTGTTGTGAGCACTTCCGCGTGATATTGAGGAGGGTATACCGCATCTGGATGTTGCTTGAAATGTTCCAGCAGACTTTCCTGGAACGCAGGTAGCTTGAACTTGTAGTTCTCCTCCTCCGTCCACTCGACCCTGGACCGCGTCTCAGTGGAGATGTAATAGTCGTCGGGAGTGTCCGCGGAAGCCGGAAGTTTAGTGACTTCTTTATCCGTGTAGAAGCATTCGTCAGAGACAGCATACCAGCCCGCGTGTTTTCCTTTGTAAATGAGGCCTTTTGCGTCTAATTCTTTCTAAACATACTTTAGCCCGTATACGTACAGCCACGCCTCGAGTTACTTACCCACAAGTGTTGAACAGCCACATGATGGGCTTGTTCAGATGTCCTCGAGAATCTAGTATGGCTGATATTGGCTTTGTCCGCGAGAACCTGTGATAACACGTCAGACCGAGTTCTTTCATAACTTGATTGTGATATGCCCACACGGAAGTGCTGTGATATCTCGTCACAGAAGGCCAAAGGATCCATTCCGCGTGCTTGAGCGGCCTTCTGTATCTTGAGACCATGCTCATCTGTACCCGTCATGAAATAGACTGGACTGTCGGGTCGAGCTATACGTGCATAGCGCGCGAATATATCTGCGATAACTATGGAGTGCAAATGCCCTATGTGCGGAACTATGTGTGTCGTATAAAGTGGTTAGTCTGCGTCTACGTAGAACTCACAATATTCCGGCTATACGTACCAGAATTAGGGTAGAATATAGGTGTAGTAATGTAATACGGTTTGTTTCCGGATGAGGTGGCATGGATGGACGAATACCGGAGACATGATGGTTGACGAGACGTCAAGCGACGCTTGGCTACCTTTAAACCACCATGAAGGACACCCAGCATCCACGAAATCTTTCTGCTTGCAATTTGAGGTGCCTTCAAAGTGGTAGGATCAGTGTCAGTTGCAAGTCTCAGTGATGCAATCAATGAAGCTCGCTAAACTCCGTACATCCGACTTCTTACTCGAGTAAGTAATTTTGTAACGCAGATCAACAACATTGATGAAGGGTTTATAACTACTTCATAATGGCGGCTAATCCGGACTTCTGTAGGGTTGCTGCCACTTCATGCGGCGTAGTTATCCTTACACCTCCCCTACACCAACGCCTACCATCCTCTGGAAGTATCTCCATTCTGTATTCTAATCATCTGCTCTTTTTGTATTCTGGGACAGTAGCTGGCCTACCGTAGCCATGTCTGATTCCTTCGCCGATCTCTGGAATGCCACCGCGCCAAGCAAGCCTACTCAACCGACTCAGGCTCGTACTCTAGGATCTATAACTCCAGCAGCTCAACCACCACGCAAGCCGACTTATGACGCTTTCTCTGCCCTTGCTGCCTCCAGCTCTTCGAGCACGCGGTCCAACACACCATCGTACGTCTCGTCACCACCGCTAACGAAGGCAGGAAGCACCGGATCGGTTGGAGGTGCGAGGCCCGTTCAGAAGGCAAACAACAGTGGTGGGGATGCGTTCAGTGACTTGCTTTCCGGAACGATTACGTCGACTTCGAATGGCGCAAACCTGACCATAGCACAGAGGGCGGCCCTCGCTAACAAGCAGAGGCTGGGGCAGCCGACTGTCCCGCAACACAGTCCTGCTGGAAGCAAAGCTGTGGACTCTGCGTGGGCAGGCTTGGATACACTGGGCGCATCCAGTTTCTCTAGCTCCCGAATGACCTCGACCTCTCCCAAGCCGCCGCAGCCGCAAGAGGACTGGCTCTTTGATTCAGTTCCCGCATCCATATCCAAATCACCCGCCTCAAAGCCTCAACCTGCGCAAGATAAGGACGATTGGGGCTTGGACGATTTCATCTCTAAACCCGCACCGTCACGACCTTCGCAAACAACCTCCCAATCGCAATCCTTGTGGGATATCGACGAATTCGCATCCCCTTCCCATGTAGACGCACGAGGCGTCTCACCCACCCCGCAGAACGGCCGGTCCTCGACACCTGGTAGCTTTGACTTTGGGGATCGTGAGGATGGGCTGTTGGATGATCATTCCGGCGATGAAGATGATATCTTGGGGGTTCTGAGCAAGCCAGTACAAAACAAGCCGCCCAAGCCAGCAGTATCTGTACGTAGTCGTGTTTGTTATATATTGTCCTGTTTCTCATTCCGAATAGCCTGCTCCACGCGTGCGGGCAAGTCCATCTCCCCAACTCCCTTCTTCAGCACCCCGTTCGCGCGCTGTCTCTCCTCCGCCTCATATTTTGGGTCAAATAGTTGAGATGGGATTTTCCATTCAACAAGCTCGTGTCGCACTCGCGGCGACGGAGACAGGTCTGGATGTTCAAGCTGCTCTCGAGACGTTATTGTCCAACGGCGCTGGTGCGGATTCACGCCCTCCATCATCACAATCTCGTCGTCCGGCCGAGCAAGAAAGGGGCCTGTTCAGAGACGCGGACATATCGGACGCTGAAGACAGTCACCCTCCTCCGCGTATCCATCCACGTCGGGATAGGACTCGTGAACCTCCTTCACGCAATCAACAAGCCAGTCCCGATGATAGCCAGAAGAACATCGAAGATCGAGCGAACGAACTCCTTGCTCAGGCTAGCACGTTCGGTCTAAGCATGTTCAATCGCGCCAACGCTTTGTGGAAGGAGAGCAAAGAGAAGGTGCAGAAGGCGTACGAGGAGCGTGCTGCGGCAGGCTCATTGCCCGGCTCTTCTTCTGTGCCACGTCAGCGGCCTGATAGAGGTGATGCACGGCCGAAATGGGCTCAAGAAGCCCCTGAGCCTGTAGATGAAGGCTGGCACGACGAGCACGTCCCCTCTGGTGGCTTCCGTGACGATCATGACGCTGAAGTCCTACCTCCTCACCCTGATGAACAGCCAAGGAAGCAGCGCGTACCAGAATTCAAAGCGACAGCTCAACCGCCTTCAAGAGAAGCGCCATCTAGCAGCACTAGGACTGGTGATCTCCTTGGTGGAGATGACGCACCCAAGGTGTATGTTTCGCCATTCAGGAGGAAAACTCCCGGCCGGTCACAAGTCTCCACTCCTATCGAGAGCAAACCAGCTGCTCCTCGCAAAGCACCATCTCCTGCACCTCTCGTCCAACGGAAATGTGTATCTGCCTCCCCATCCGAACTTGCGACTTCTGCGAAACATAAAGCGACGGGAACTGAGATGTACAAGCTCGGACGATATGCAGAGGCCGAGACCGCGTATTCATACGCCATTGCAGCCCTTCCTGATTCTCACCTGCTCCTTGTGCCGCTCTACAACAATCGTGCTCTCACTCGCATCAAGACCGGTGATCATTCGGGTGCTGTTGAGGATGCCACGACCGTTCTCAGACTCATTGGATCTGGCTACCACCCTGCTCGCGAGGCAAAAGTGACCAAGGAGGAGGAAGGTGCCAGCGTGGACTTGGCTGACGCGTATATCAAGGCTCTGCGACGCCGAGCCGAGGCTTACGAGGGTAGAGAGAAGTGGGAGGCTGCGAAGGCTGATTGGGAAACTCTGACCGCTACGGACTTTGCGTCGAAGGCTCGGAGTGAAGCTGCACAGGCGGCGTCGAGGTGTAGGCGTATGCTGACGATGAATCCTGATGGTCCGTCTACGGCCAGTGCTCCCAAGGCCGCTGCTCCGCCTAAACCCAAACCCAGACCGAAGCCTACTCCTTCACGGCCTACACCGCCTTCAGAGGCTCTTAATCGCGTACGCGAGGCGAACAAGGCAGCTGAGGCGGAGGACCAGGAGAAGCATGTTTTGAAGGACGCGGTGGACGCTAAGCTGCTGGCGTGGAAAGGCGGCAAGGAGACCAACCTTCGTGCTCTCATTGCTAGTCTCGACACGGTGCTCTGGCCCGAGCTCGGTTTGCAAAAGGTCGGGATGCACGAGCTTGTGACGCCCTCACAAGTGAAGATTCGCTACACAAAAGCTATCGCGAAGCTACACCCCGATAAGGTATGCTTGCTCAAGTATAAGGGTTGACTCTATGCTAATGGCTTTTCTCAGCTGAACGTAAATAACACAACGCTGGAGCAACGGATGATCGCCAATGGTGTTTTTGGGGCGCTGAACGAGGCATGGAACGCTTTCAAGCAATAGACTCTGGGATATTCGGTATTTATGTCATGTAGCCTACTGCACACGCTTGCATCTTCATCTATAGATCGAATGTATTGTTCCAGTCGAATTCTACAGCAGTCCGACGTAGCCCTGAATTTCCGATACTCGAACGTTGAGGACCGACGGGGGAAAGCGGGCAGGACGTTAATAAAGACGAGATAGACGCAGAGAAATGTTTCTTATGCCGACTAGGAGTATTTACTGTGCGTTTGGGTGCAGAATGGCATTGAACGTCACCCTCTCTCGGACCTGTGAGTCGTGCACCAAGTGGGGCATGACGATCTCCCGTAATAACGAATGAACGTGTTGTGTGTTTGCGAGAGGATGAGGGGGAAGTGGCTCTCGAGGCACCCGACAATACTGTTCCGGCTTGACATGTTCGTCTTGCGCGATGATATCCACACGCACGGATGGACGACAGCCCGCTTTCAGTAGCTTTTGCATAGCACTTGTAAACGCGTCCCAGTCCAACATGGCGGCTTCTCGTACAATATCGCCGCTGTTGTAAAACGTGGATGTCGACGTTGGACTCGCGGTGTCGTAAAAATAAGGATCGGCTATTGGACGACGTCGCTTGGGTATATTAACCACGACCACCTTCGCCTCAACGTCGGAGAGGGTGAGAGGAGCTGTCTTCAAGGCTGCGGCGAAGGCATCGAACGGCTCCCATGAAGCAATCCCCTCCTGGAAGTACCTTCGAATCTCTATCGCGATGTCGAGTGTGCGCAGACCAGGAAATTTGGCCAGATGAAAAATGCCGTTCATGACCGTCTCCTCGGGAGAATCTTCTGAGAACCATGTGGATATCCGTTGCACATTCTCCAGATTCCAGAGCAAGTCCAGCGCTATAATGAACTTGCCACCGTCCGTCTCGTCGATGATAGACTCCACTGATTCGCTGTCCAGCACGGTGTGCAGAACTCGCACGTTCTCCTTTGTCACGCGCCCCGACGATTCTTTGATGATAGTCCGAGGTCGTGCTGGCCTACTTGGGTCCGCGATCACGGCTGGAAACCTATCTTCCTCAACTTCTAGGTGACCAATCGAGAGTTCGTCGATACAGTCCGGGTCGAACAAACTGATATACTGAGCAAACGCGCTCGCGGTACCGTATTCGCCTATCGAGATGTGTACTTTCTTGAACCTGCGCCCAGGAGATATAGGTAGAGACGGAGGCCGCAGTTCGTCCTCACCATCGCTCGGGGAAGGTGGCAGCAAAACGAAATGGCGGACGTTGTAGCCTATCACGTCTATCCCGGGGAATCGATCCAGCACCTGCTTGAATCGGCCAAAGGTGAAGCCATCGCTGTCGAAGGTGTCCAAGTATAGCTCCTTGACGGAAAATGGCAAGAGGTGAGAGGAGGTGAGGAGACAGTCAAGGAGCCGTTTGACGCAGTAACGTCCCCTCGTAGGTGTATCCTGCGTGAGCATGTGCTCGGAAAGCTTGATGCATCGAAAGACTCGAGGATAAGCTGCTGCGGCCCACGAGCGAGAGACAAGTGTGCACGCCTTTCGGCTGGTCACTGTCGGTAGGGAGAGCACTATACCGTCCAGAAGCTCGATGGGCAACTGTGGCGCAGGTGGCGTCGACTTCATTGAGAGCAAGCTTATCGTGTCTGCAATCTCAACGTTAGTCTGACGGCAATCTATGTGAAAGGTTGAAGAGGGTGAATGTTGAACCCGAGTACACACCTGTAAGTCGTGAGGATGGGAAGGTTATACAGCGGGTAGAACCGTTAAAGTATCGTGGTAAGCGAGTGACTCGAGATGCTCTCTTCTACACGTATGAATATGCATTAGCCAGTACCCGATACCTTGAAAACAGGCCACGTACTCACCAGGAGGTTGAAATCCTTCACCCACAATGGCAGTAACAGGATAGAAACGAGACGACACGGATGCTCACCCATATAATCACTGCCCCACCATGCATGCCTCTCAGAACCATCAAATAGAAAGTCCGAGTCTCACGGACTCGAGTGTACTTGAATACATTACCCGGGCTGCACGCCTTCTAACGACCGATGGGAGTCTACAGAAATAACACGCTGCATGACGAAGCCAATAGCATCATCGTGTCCGGTCAACGTTGACTAGTTGACTAGCCCAGGAACGCCGTGCCAAACTATGCCAAAAGGCGTTCACCAAGTCAATAATTGGTGTCGGTGATGTGAGCACGGACAAACAGCTTACGTATTATTGAGCTGGCGCGGCATGCTCAGCGTTGAGCATTGGCCAGTCCCAGAATTTGAGAACCTGAACCCACTTTAAGGCTAGCTGACACCGACCTGGTGGTCAAGTCCCATCTTCTCGAAATCACGTCAATAACACGCATCTGGTTCCAGGAAGTTAGATGGTTTGGTAGCGTAGCAATTGTGATTCGACGATAGGTATAGAGGCTAACTACAGTACTGAAAGGTTGAAGTCCGATCCCTTCGATCTGCCGCTGGTATAGGTCTTCGACTTCGGCGTGAATGGTCGCGGGGTAGGGAAGTCGTTTACCGGGAATGTCAGCGCTCCCATGGTAGCAGGAGGTGGGGGTACTACAATACGAAAAAGTATATATCCGTAAGTTTCAGCGCTCCGTTAATAAGATGAAAACACGCACTTTTACCGTGTGAAGCAGTGCCATTTGAAAGACCATTCGCTCTGGGAATGGATACTGCCGAGGGTGTACGAGAAGGAAGAGACGAAGCTGGAGGCAATAAAGAAGAAGTAGGCGGTGGCGGCGGAGGTACTGCAGGAGGAGCGGGAGGGGAGGGAGTCGATCGTGTAGGTGCTGCAGGAGGTGGTGGTGCTCTATGAGGCGCAGGCGGAGGCATTGAGCGACGGGCAGCAGGAGACGGACCAGGAGGCGGGGGAGGGGCAGCCGGCGCCTCTTCTTCTACAATTTCGCGCACACGAGCCGCAGGTGCTGGTCTTCCGGGAGGGGGAGGTGGTACAGATCTCCGTGCTGTGGGCGGTGGGGGGACAGCACGGGAAGGAGGAGTCGATGATCTGTCGGGCGAGCTTGACCGTCCGAATGACCCGACCGTGGAAGCAGGCCGAGGAGGTGGTGGAGGTACTTTGCGCGGGGGCGGAGCAGGAGCAGGACGCGGGGGTGTTGCAGGAGCTGCTGAAGCCGGTCGAGGTGGAGGCGGGGGTGCGTGCCGGGCAGGCGGATGGGGTGCCAGGCTCGTCGTGGTATGCCGTGGAGGAAGAGATGGTGCAGAGATTGAAGACGACGAATCAGTCCGAGGTGGCGGTGGGGCACGGCGAGGAGGTGCTGCCGGTGGTTCTGGAGGGGTTGGTACCGCTCTGGGAGGTGCTGGCGGAGCACGAGGAGGAGCAGGAGCTGGTCGCGGAGGAGCAGCTGGCGGGGTAGGTACATGTCGTGCAGGTGCCGGAGGAGGAGCAGGCATAGATCGTGCTGGTGTAGGAGGGGCACGGTGGGGAGGAGCTGGTGCAGTAGGCGGAGGAGGGGGAGGTGCAGCTGGTGCAGCTACGGGAGGGCGGCCTGGCGGCGGAGGTCGACCTGGTGGGGGCGGGGGAGCTGCATGACTTGGAGGAGGCCTGCTGGGAGGAGCTGGAGGTCGTGGTGCAGAGGGTGCAGAAGGTGCACTCCTTCCTGGTATAGATGGTGGTTTGGCAAGATTGGGAGGCGGTTTCGCTATGTGCCCGGTAAGTCAGGTATTCGGATACGATAGGACAATGCACATACCGGGTCCACTTCCTGCTGGCTTCAGCTTTGGCATACCGCCAGCAAACAAACCACCAAGCTGAGGTGGGCCGCCTCCACCCATAGGTATCGAAGGCGCAGAGGATGCTACTCCGCCTCCTCTACCACCACCACCACCTCCTCCTCCCCCTGCTTTGGGATCAATCGCAGGCGCGCTACGATCATTCGTCTGCGCTTTCTTCAGTTTTTTACCAGCCTGAATCTGTGCGAGCAGTTCAGAGGACGCCATTTTCGACGTCGACGCTTTGCTCAACGATGAGATGGACGTTCAGAAGTGAGATGTTTCGAGGCGAGGACGATGATACTGACCGCAAAGCAATGATAAGCGCTGGAGTCGGGCGCAGCGTCATAGTATTCGCCCGACAAAGCTCGGCCTGTGCGAAGAACTGCGGGTGACTGTGCAAACGAAAAAATTGTACGGACCAGAGGGGCAGTATGATATGAACTAGCTGTGCAAGTAATGTAGTTTATCATCGCCAAGTTATACTAATAAATTAACGCTACAGACATCGGTATCATCGACTACGGAATCTGGAAGGAGGAAACAGATAGGTAAACAGAGAACGTTAAGGAGTGTGCACAATCGTCAAATAATTAAAGCAAGACCACTTGAACAAGCAAGGAACGTCAATCCAATCCATCGTCAATCATCGTCACGGAAATCGATAATTTAACCTCCTAGCAAGAGTCTACATACTCCTCGCATCCTCACCATCATGACCATCCTCAACCGGACTATCCACAGAATACATAGACGGACAACTGTTGCTCCTCGTCCGTCTCGTAGAACTGCGGGTCAAGTACCCTTCCGACCCACCATCGATCCTCCTCGGGTCGAGTTGCCCGCCTTCACCACCATAGCTAGAAGCAGGTGACACCGCAGTCAGACTCGGTCCACTAATGCCTGGTGGTCCACCGCTAACTTGAAGAGCAGTGGGCCATCCCGACCCTGCGCCTCTCCCCATACCGGGAGTGATGATAGGCGCAGACGGTAGCGGCCTCGGGCCTCTGACGATACTCGAACGGATCGGTCTCGATATCCACGCAGGTGTAGTGCCGTCAGCGTTCGTACTTGTGGGAGGCGGGGTTGCTGCTCCAGGTACGTACGCTGGTTCGGGAGTCGCAGGCAACACCTGCAGCGAAGGTACAGGTAGCTCCCGAATTTGAGGTACCGGAGGGACTTCCTCAGGACTTGTCTGAGACGCGGTGAAGGGTGTGAAGGGCGTTACACGCTGCGGGGTAGGCAACGTCGAAGGCATCGGCGGGAGACTCGATATCGGGCGTCCACCGTACAAGTTCAATATCGACGGCCTATTGGACGCACGTCTCCCTGAACCAGTACTTCCAGTGGGCGTACCAGCCTGACCGAAGGTCCTGCGTTTGCTGCTGCTGGGCACTCTCCCAATCACCACTGTCGGCCTGGGCATAGGGAAGACACGTTGACGTTGACGATCTCCTGACTCGGGAGACTGTTCACGGACAGTGGGCAGCTCCTCGCGAGACCGAGAGCGCATAGACGCAAGTGAGAACCGGCTGAGATTGTTGGACTTCCAAGGTAACTTGCTCGAGAGCGAGTCAGTCGGCGAGAGGAACGTATTCCTCTTCCCACTCGCACTCGCAATGCCACTGCCCTCTTTGCGCTTGATACTACCACCGTGACTCCCATTACTGCTCGCCCCACTAACCTGGGACTCATCCTCCGACGCCCTCGTCAACCGCGAATCATACGACTCCCTAAAATACGACCTCACGCTCTCATACGGGGAGAACGCGAACGACCCCTGCGTCGGCGCAGGCGACGGATTAACCGTACTCCTCGTACTGTTCATCCTTCCCGTCTTGCGATTCGAGCGGTTTCGCTGGACATCTTGGCTGAAAAACGCCGAGGCGGGAGTTATCATAGGCCGATAGGTATTCACGCTATTGCGATACTGAGACTGCGAGTAGATGGTGATCTCGTCTGCGTCCCGTTGGATGAGTTGGCCGCGCGGTCCATCTAGAGGGAGAGGAGGAACGGCAGGCTGCGCGAGGCGGATGATCTCTTCTTCTAGGCGTGCTTGCTCCCTTTCTAGCTCGGCTGCGTATTCTACTTGAGAAGGAAGGATCTTGCGCACGACGTTCGGGTTCTGGCTTTGGTTGTCCGGAGCAGACGCACTCCCGCGGAACCCAGATAGTTGTGGGGGCGCGCTGACGGGGTAATACGATGTAGACGGAGGCGTTGTTGGGGGCAACGCAACCGTGCGTGGGGAACCTGTATACGCGGGTACAGCTCTCGTAACAATCGCGTTGTCCACCGAGCGGGCTGAACGACGGCTACTGTCGGAGCTGTACGCGCTGAGCGGGCGAGACGGGCCAGTGATGTCAAGGACATCTTGTTCTTCCGACGACTCGGGTATGGGACCACCGCCATCGCTACGCCAGCTGTGAGAGGTTCGGTGTTCACGTGGGAAGTGTAGCGTGAAAGGTGTAGGGACCAACAGAGGATCACCTGTGGCGGGTGGTTTGCTGAAAACGATGAGCGACTGAACGCGCGATGTCTGGTCCGTCTTGCGGGTATGTTTCTTCCAGTTGAATGTCACTATGTTTTAATTAGCATTACATGGACTGACAGGAGAGAGAGTTCTCATACCTATAACAAGAATCGCCCCCACCGAAAACGGAATAAACTGCGCCGGAAGAGTCGTAGGCGTCGCATCCGGCACCACAGTCATCATATCGAACACAAAAAGACTGAGCACCCGCGCCAGGGGGCGCGACACGCGTATATCGTCGTCGAAGAGTCGTTTGTGTGACCATAGGAGCATGATGACGCGTATGAGGAGGTAAATTTCCATGAGGAGACGGATTATGGAGGATACTAGTGATGTTGCTAGAAAACTGTGTGATGGGGTGTGGTGTATGTTAGGAGATGTGGTTTGGTGTGGGGAGTGGTGGACGTACAATTGGCGATAGCAGAAGGCAGCCTGTGCACCTCTCGGAGTTCTAAAATATCAATATAAACGTCAGACAACATAATCACGCGTAATAGAAGTTAGCATCGAGCGTACCCTGTTGTACCAGTGTTGGTAGCCTGTGCCGCGAAGATGAACACTATCACGATCACCGATGAGATTAACACAACACGTTATGTCATTTCTGGAGATGGGATGGGACGGGCGCACCTAACGCAACAACAAGCATCCCACGTAACGCCCACACCGTCCATCTCTTCAGATTGAGCAGCGCATCGAGCTCGAGGATGAGGATCAGCATCCCGAGGAGCCTGGCGACTTGCGAGGACATGCCTGCCCATGCTACCACAAACGCTACGAGTACAAACAACACACAAGTCAGTTAGGGTGAAGATGAGAGTGGGATGAGAGTGAGAAGGAGAGTGAAAAGCAGAGAATACGCACTACACCCGGTCTCCCACCCCTTCCGAAACGCCAACAACGTCAAAAACAAGGCAAACGACGCGAGCAACAGACAGAGATTGAGCACGAACACAAGCGAGCTGTGGTCGTTGTACTGCCTCACGCTCTGCGACTCCACCCTATCTCCTTCACTCTCATTTCGTTGGTGCTTTTCGCGTATGAAGCCCAGCCCTTTCTCGGATAGGGTGAGGGTAGCGGGGTTCTCTGGGTCGACTTGCACGCCGCGGCGGCGCCGGGAGAGGAGGGGTGCGTAGAGGGTCGTGCGGAGTCTTTGGAGGAGGGAGCGAACCCAGGAGGAGCTGAAGAGGTAGTGCAGGGCGTGCATGAAGGCGCCGCCGAGGAAGAAAGACGCGACGATTCGACTGCATGACGTGTTAGACGCATGATGGATTGTGTTAGGAAAGAAGAGAAGAAGGAACGCACCCGTCGGGATGAAAGAGATAGTAATCTGCCATTGTCTCAGCCGTCACGGGCCTGCTCGCGGGCGTCGTCGACATCTGCGCCAGTAGCCATTGCGGCACCCTGTCCATTCCAGATCCAAGTCCGCGTCCAAGTCCAGCTTGTTCCTTCCAGTAGTCGATCGAATGAAGCGTGAGGCGAATCAGGCAGGACCAGCCTGCTGTATTCGCGTTCGAAAAACTTGGCGAGTGTAAATAGGGTGCCTGAGTCCAGCTCAGTAAGCGAAGGGGGAAAAGAAGAGGAAACCGAAGAAGAAAAGTCGTGTATCACGTCCCTAGCATCCTATCCGCCAGATGGATGGGCGGGGGATCGTTAGGGGTATGGTGGTTGAGAGGAGGGAACCTGCGGGCATCGCGGGAGGAGTGACTTGTGTATGTTACCTCAGTATAGACGCTAGCGCTGTTGGCGGGGGTGTATGCCATCCGCCATCAGAGGAGGCCACTGCATCAGTGATGCTCTGAACGGGCCCGAGGCGGAGGGGTGTACATGGACTAGCTGTTGCGATTAGCACTGCCTGAGGAGAGTTTCATCTTTGATTTGTTTGGGTTTCAAGTTAGGGCGCGGTCCAGTTAGTGCTGCTTAACAAGCTGCTAGGGTGGGCTGGTTAGTTGGAGGTCAGTACTCAGTACTTACTTGACTCAACGATGGGCGATCTTGGCAGATACTGTACAACAGCCACGCAGGATAATCATCGATGACAGTGTCTGCATGGTATGCGTACCAACACCGGATCACTAGTATACTACACTAGCATTTACCCGTCACTACGTGACGATAAACTATGATGGCCATGTATACGTGTCTCAGTAATGTCCGCAGTCTGCAAAGAACAGTAAGTATAGTGAGCAAACATTTGTACATCACGCCCTTACTATTGGTCCTGCTAAGTGAGGCTTGGGTTAGTACGGACTCGAAGTCCGTGTGAGGATTTGAAGTATCCACACGAACAGAGGCTGTGGCTGGGAGTGTTGCATACGTGCGACAACTTTCAGTGCAATAAGGTGGCCATCTTTCGCAGAGTGAAGGTGCTACAGCAAGTGTCTTGAGTCGCAGCGGTGACAGGGGTCTGGTCAGCTACCATAACAGGCAGGAGCGAGTACCATAAAAGGGAAAGACTAAAAGAGGCAGCCGGGGTCGGGGCTACCCAATTATAATAAAGATATGAGGTCCGAACACATCACGTCGACGCTGAAATGCAGACGAAAGCTGGTAAGTGAACATTATATTTGGACAAATGAAACTTCGCTAGGCGTACTTTCGACAACATACATTGTCTCCACCCTCCGCCACCAAACACCATGGTCACTCTGACACTCTCTGACACTGCGATCTCATCCAGCGGAGGCCGTTGCGACGGACTACGGAGGCAGACGTGATGGCGGCGAGTGAACGGGAGCAATGCGGACAACGCCCACGAGTAAGCTTACATAAGCACGTGTGAGCACATCGCCTACGACAGGATCCAGAACCATGGCGGGTCGTCGGTCGTCGCAGCCTGGAAGCACGTCCGATATCAACTCACCCTCAGACGGATCGTACACTCACTTCACTGACGTGTGGAGCACAACCACAAGTTTTGTCACATCGGACCTGCCTCGAACACGCCAGTGTCTCCTGTTTATGTTCTTTTTAACCATAAAGTACTGTAGGAGAAACAATCTTAAATTTATAGATGCTTGTTGGTATATAAAACTGAATCCGAAATAAATTGAGCGTACAGAGGCACAGGAGTGTTGAGCCGTTCATTGCCTTAAAAGGCAGTGAAATGGGCAAACCACCGGGCGTCAGCTACGGAGCAGCGCACTGCTCATAGTCCACTGAGGTACAACAGTGTCTCAACAAGCGATGCTTCTTCTCATATCCAAAAACACGAAACACTCGGGAACGACTAAATGTTGCAAACCTTCATAAGTATGCACATGCATATGCCCGTCAAGCGCCTGAGCGTGTGACATCGTGTCTGTCACTGATCACATCTGTGACTGTGACCCGACGCGTTGCAATTGCTCACACGCGCTCGTCGTGTACACCAACCACGACGTCGAGCTCACTATCCAGCATGGCGAGCAGACTCACTTTTGCGCTTTCCAGGTCACGCGCACCCGCCCTAACGGCATTCAAGCGGTCCTACGCCATCGCCGCCAAACCCCTGCGCGTCACCCCAACAGCATCAACAACCGCAAAGCCCGTCGTGAAAGCCAACACCTACGCCACGAAAGCCAACGCCGACGAGCTCGACGCCTTCGCCGAGCTCTCTCGTCGGGACGCCCCACCGGAGAGCGTGCCCTCTTCCCGTGTCCTCCAGGGATCTGAGAATAATGGTGGTGGGGCTATCGCGACGGAGGATGTTGCGGGCACTGAGGCGTCGTTGACGGGGGCGTTGGATGCGGCTAATGATGGGACAACGGATTGGTCGAGGAGTTATCAGGGATTGGGGGCGCAGCCGTTCCCGAAGGAGGCGACTGAGCTGCTTTTGTCGCCTATTGACCCTATGGACATCGAGATGAAGCCTGGTGAGCTGCCCCTAGCGAGACTACAACACCGTGCTTCGGCTGAAGTTCGAATGATTGACACAGACGGCCTAATCTACCTCCCCGAAATCAAATACCGACGCGTCCTCAACAAAGCCTTCGGGCCCGGCGGATGGGGCCTCGCCCCCCGCTCCGAGACACACGTCGGCCCCAAGATCGTCTCGCGCGAGTACGGGCTGATTTGTCTCGGTCGTCTTGTGGCTGTGGCGAGAGGCGAACAAGAGTACTTTGATCCGAGTGGGATACCGACGGCGGTGGAGGCGAGTAAGAGTAATGCGTTGATGCGGTGTTGTAAGGATTTGGGGGTTGCTAGTGAGCTTTGGTATGTGCTGTTTGTTGAAGATGATTTTTTGGAAGAAAACTGAGTTGAATGTGCGTTGGTAGGGACCCGAGGTTCATTAGGGAGTTCAAATCCAAGTACTGTGTCGAAGTCTTCGCCGAACACGCCACCACCAAGAAGAAGTGCGTACATCATTACCTCCTATCAGTACTTGTACATTAACTAACCCCCTCTTCCTCATAGGAAAAAACTCTGGAGGCGCAAGGACCAGCCCAAGTTCGACTACCCCTGGAAGGAGTAGATAATCTTGGCGACCTTTTCTTGTCCATTTCTTGCCAAACTCTTGTCGAAGTCGTTGGCGAAGTCGTTGTTTCGTTATCTTGTCGTATCGTATCGTATGTATATGCCAGTGCTGACCAGTACCTTACTCTTCTTGACGTGTAATCAATCCCCACTCCTCTTGCTTCTCGAAATCACTACGTACACCGCTAATACTGAGAACTAAAATCCAGTATCGTGAGTATTCTACTTCTCGCCCTTCTTCGCTGCTTTCTTCATGCTTACAGGTGTACATGTAGAAGGCATTGACTCAGGCGTAGCGGGTGCCCCTTGTCACTTCTTCTCAGTTGCATTATTCTCAGTAGCGGCAGGTTTCTTAGTGGCCTATCAATAACGAACCATCCTGCTACACATACGAACCGAAAGTCCTACTACTACCCATAGACGAGTAAACACCAATCTCCCTCTGGCATATCGTCTCGTCACCAGAAAGTACAAAGATGATATATCATAACCATTGACACTGGCAGTACATTAACATCACATTACTCAACAAAAAATCACATTGTCGTAATCCAATACTCATCTCATAAAACCCACCATCTCCTCTCATAAAAAATAACACTCGAGATAGATACTTGAACTGCGACCTCGCCTGCCTCCTCCTCAAGTGTACAAAAGTCGACGCAGATACTTTGTCTTTATGAAGCAAGAAAGCTCAAAGCCTCACTTGCTGCAAATCTACTTCTTCCCGCCCTTCTTCCCCCTCCCCTTCTTCGCACTCCCCGGCGTCGACGGCACTTCCGCACTCTTCTTCTCCTTCTCAGGCGTACCAGGCACTACACCCTCCTTCTTTGCCTTCTCAGCAGCAGCCCTCTTCTGTGCTTCAACCTTCCTCACCTCCTCCCTCCTCTCCCGCTCCTCCTTCGCCTTCACCTCCTTACTCGGCCTGTGCAGCAGTCCCATAATCAGCGAGCCCGCCGCACCCGTGAAGATCATGAGCACGAATTTAGGGATTGGGTTTATGAGGTCGTAGGTCTTGCGTAGGGCGATGGCTAGGTAGTGGAGGATGTATTCGCTGTAGTATCAATTTCATTAGTACGTGACTGATAATTGTGGGATAGTGGGAGTGGGTGGGAGGGAGAGTGTGTGAGGGATGAAAAATGGAGAGAATATGGTAAGGAAGAAACGCACTTATCCCCACCAGGCGCGAACGAAGTCCCCCACGGCTCCGTCTGCCTCCACCCCTCATTCTTGAGGAAGCTGCGCAGGATGGTGGAGTTGAGCCGGGTTTGGGTGGCGTGGAAGAAGCGCAGGGTGTGTCCGCGGTCTTGGGCTATTACTAGGAAGGGGGCTCTACAAAGTAATGTGATGTTAGTTTTAGTGAGTT
>JAXQGN010000417.1:0-25973 GCA_037039805.1 Irpex sp. M6601 | reverse complement strand
GAGTAGAATATTGGGCGGTTAACTTTTACTTTTGTACTTAACGCGTAGATCGAATATATCTCGGTCATACTCACGTTGTGCACTAGTGAGAGATTATTCTTACACAGCGAGTATTGAACTTACAAGATTATTAATTTGGCCAAGTACCGGCTTGACGACGTCCCTCCAGAGCTCAGAGAGAATGCCAGGCAACGTGTCTTGATGTACGGGACCCGTCCGGCCGCCCCTCGTATTCTGTTCCTTCTCATTTGCAGATGCATCACGGTAACGTCCGAGGAGGTTCAGCCTTCCAAGTGACTCGCGAAGTTTTTGCTGTAGCTTCTCTGCCCGATCGAACGAGAAGGAGGTAAGTGGAACGTGAATCACATCTTTATATCCATGAAGAATGAGCGCGTCGCAGCGTAGCTTGTCAACGTTGACAATCACGATATGGGCAGACGAGCACGCTGACGCAAGTTGCGAGAAGGGTTTGGATCGCAAGAAATATTCATAGCCTTTGAATTGTCTGATCTCTGCGATAAGCTTGTCGTATTCGAGAGCAGTCGAATATTGACTCTTTGCCTGTGCATCTAGCGTGATGGGACCCTCGGGTGATGCACCATCTATGAACAACATCGGATTATTCTGGATATTCCAACAAGACTAGCACTGTGCTTACCGATTGAAGTTCCCATACGAAGCGCCCTAGAAGCTTGTTCAAGACGTACGGCAATATCCGGATGGTGTTTACGAAGATCATCCAGAGGAGACTGTAAGTGTAAAAGCTGAGACCATACAATTGAGCGACCATCCTCGAGCCATTCAATCGCTTGGGCGTACTGTCCACCGGCAATCGCAGCAGCAGCCCCTCGAATGGACAATGCCCCCAGTCTGGCCAACTCCTTGTATCTGCGGTTGATGTCGTGTCCAAGCCAGACAACTTGAGGCACTAGATCTCGGATCACGGGATACACATCGAGGATGGCTACAATTGCCGAGGGCGGTAAACCTGGCGTCGATAGAAAGCTCATGAGCTTGATACCAGCCTCGAGCTTTACGGACGGATTTCCTGATTTTGCGTTCAGGGCGGATATATACGTGCTGATCGCAGTGAACATGTCTTCGGGCTTAGAATGGGGTGAGAGGGCCCTAGTGAAGTAAATTTCGCCAGCGTTCGACAAAAGGTCCACAAGAAGTGCATGTTCTTCAGGAATAAGCTCGATGGCTTCATGCACGAAATCAAGGGCTCCATCTATATCACCAGACTCTCCAAAGCGTTCAAAACGTTTGAAGCATGTAGACGCCATATTCGCCAATCGAGAAGGCTTCTCAGGATCCTTGTTCGAAGTGAGCTTGATCGCAAGGGCAAAAGCCTCGGAAGCAGAGTCAAGATCAGGGAGAGAGCTGTCACGTTGAAAGCGCAAGAGAAACGCTCTGCCGCGATTGTTGAGATGACTGGGCTTGTCTATGTGCTCGTCAGGGATAAGCCTCAGAGCCTCACCATGGAGGGTAATGGCCTTGTCTAGATCGTTCCCCGCAGTGTGAGCTTCGTTAGGAGAAGAATATGCGAGTGCCAGGTTGGTTAGCCTGGCAGGTTTCTCTGGATGACCATCGGGAGTCAGGGCAACTGCACGATCCAAAGTCTCAATGGCCATCAGGAGGTCATTTAAGCCACCAAGACGTTGGAAGCGGCTGAAATGTATCAGGCCCAGTGTGGCCAGTCGTCCATGCTCTTCGGCATTCCCTCTCGGAAGCAGTTTAGTTGCTTTGTTCTGGTAAGAAAGTGCGGCTTCAAGATCTTCCAGATTCCCGAGACGACTGTACCGTTGGCGTAGTGCGTCCCCAAGGTTACTTAACCAGGTGGGTTTATCCGGATGACCGTCAAGCGTGAGCTCGATGCCATGCTTCATGGCAGCTATAGCCTCTTGTAAATCGTCAATGAATCCACGTCGGGCAAAGCGCTCCTTTAGCACAGCGGCAAGATTACTGGATAACGCAGGCATCGAAGGGTGATTATGAGGAGTTAGAGTCAACGCTTTGCGCAAAGCTGCAATCGCGTGCTCCAGATCTTCGAGGTTTCCGAAACGTTCGAAGTGCGCCTGCCGGGCGATGCTGAGATTATTTAAGATCGACGGTTTATCAGGATGCCTATCTGGCGTCAAGTCTGCGGCTCGACTGAGGTGCTTGACGGCTTCCTTCAGGTCGTCAAGAGTTCCTAAATGCCCTGATCGTGCCCGCTGAGCAAGTCCAAGATTGCTCAAGCGCGACGGCTTATCTGAGTGTCCGTCAGGCGTCTTCCGGACGACCTCCTTCATTCCTGCGATGCAAGCCTCTAGGTCATTGAGGTCCCCGAGACGCCTGAACCGCGTATGCAAAGAGATGGAATAGTTATTGAGACGGTCGAGTTTGGCTGAATCTCCACTTGGAGTGAGATCTGACGCTAGGCGAAGGTTGGAGACGGCCAGCTCAAGGTCGTTTACGTCGCCCAGATGTTGAAAGCGTATCTTCTGCATAGATCCCAGTGCGCTCAAGCTGGCTATCTTGAGGGGTTGCCCATCTGGTGTCAGTTCCGCGGCCAGACGGTGAGCTGTGATAGCGGCATCCAGATCGCGAGATATTCCAAGATGCTCAAAACGAAGCCCTCGTGAAATTCCTACCATATGCAAGGCCTCGGCCTTCTCGGGATGGACGTACGTGGTGAGGTTCGAGATGAGTTGTGCCACGGCTACGGCGTAATGGATATCATCGACATTTCCTGCCTGCTGATACCGTACAGATAGCTTCGCCCATATGTAACTTAGTCCATCACGATTCCGTCTGTAATAATTGATGTGAGGTAGAAGATATATACAACAAGAGCATACGTACGGCGACCAGTTAGTCTGGTAAGCACACATGATGTCTATTTACTGTACGTTTGCTGTTTGTGGACGTAGGTATATGTCCGTGTCTTATCTGATGACTGTAGGACAAATAAGCTTTTACAAGGTACAGTTCTTTCGCAAGACTCACAGTCGTGGACCGGCCTGTACGCAGGCTGAGTGCTTGTACACAATCAGCTGGGGAAGGGGGGGATCGATGTGATGAAGGATTTAATAGGCTTACCTTAAGGAAAGCCACATTGTTGCCCGAGAACATCATGACACCGTCAGAGTACTAGTTCGATCAGACACATACGCAGCCCGTGGGCATACTTATCTATGAATGCTAGTGCGTGGGAAGGAATTAGATTAAACTGTATGCAATTACTGCCCTGATAGTACGTCAGAGATGTGGAAGATAGGAGTTGTAGATACATACCTGAGGAAGGGAAGCTACTCAACAGATACTCACTAGTACTGGCAGGCTGATTGCTGTCATGCCAGTTCAGGCTAATAAAGTACGAGATTTGGCGTTGGTAGAGGGCAAGATATGTATTGTGGATGACTTGGGGCATATGCATGACCTTCGATGGGATACCTATGATACAGTCGGGAGGTATTCAGGTGAATGACGAACCGTTACAAGTTCAACGTTCAAGTTGCGTATGCGCGCGCGTAGTGTCACGTCGAGGCATAGTCACGCAATCGTGATGCTCCCTGTTACAATGTCACGGTTAAACGTGATACATGTTCATGGGCGTGCGGAGTTCGACTCAAGAGTCCCGTCTCTTCATCAGCTACCTCTACTTACTTCATTTCCACTCAAGAAACTAGATATGGCTGTAAACAAATATTAGTGAAGGGCTTTGTGCGTGTGTCTGTGCGATAATACCTGCGACCAGGATTAGGACATGTGCGTAGTCTTCTGCTTGTTCAAAGCGATAGGAACTGAAGGAAATACATAGAACACGGCGCAAACACCCATTTACAGTTACCTGTATCGCATTCAGAATGGTCATTGAGTGTCAGAATGAATAGGGAACGGTTTTGGATACGTCAACACAGTAAAGTACTGGGGGTCAACTTGAAGCTTGTCAAGTGTGATGTGGCGACCAATGACCGATCAAATCGACGAACAATGCCATCGCTATATCCGTGTTGTCGGGTAGCTAGCTCCAGATCGTAGTAGTTCTTGGATGTTTATCCCTTGGGAAATTGTAAGGTATGCGTACTCTAGTCGCCCTTAGTAACGTGTTTCTCAGCTCACATATCTCTGATATAGATCCCACCAACATATTCATAATCTCAGCGACCATGCTTATCCTAGCTGCTTGCTATTGCCGGAATCTACTTCTGAACATGAACCACGTTATCGTGTACCTCATTGTGCTGGCATCTAGCCTTTATCGAGAAGGGGAGGCTTCACAGTCGCAGACATTTCTCACCAACACTTAAGCCTCGCCATGGGCACGTGTACCGCAGGCTGTTCGGCCTTGACAGCCTAGGTGTAACAAAAGGCTGTGAGGGATCATTCTACACGGTGTACCATGGCTGCTTCTTGCTCCGCTGTCCTCGTAGAATGGCAGGCGCAAATAAAAACTATTAGTTGTCCAGCAAGATCGAGAGCAATAGTGAAGACAGAGACCGATCACACCGTGACATGTGTGTACCGTGTAAGTTTCCCTATCCCGATCCGTCTACAGAGTTGAGTATCTGCCGCTGATGCACTCTGTTCCAGGTCTAGTGCACGTACGGCCCGTGATATCGAGGAATGGTCCTTCACAGTGCTCACCCTCACTCAGGAACTACGGTGAATCGAAAATACGACCTTCTCACTGATATCTTTGGGCACAGGGCTTTTTGAGGATCACAAGCAAATATTAGAAAATTAGAAAAGAGACTCGTTCATTTACCGTGAGGAGCTCTCATGACCATCGCGTGGTAAGAGTCTTCTCATCGAAGTCGTGTTTGACGCCGCTGAACGTTGGACTCTCGTAGCACAGCTGCAGCTCTCCCATGCCATGGGTTCTCAGCGCTGCCGGAAATTACATGCTCTATTGTTCTTTGAGCTGCGTAAAGGTTCGGTGCTACAGTGCCTCAGTTGTCAGAGCGTACACCTGTCGTCGTAAGTGGAAATAGGTTGACATGATCATGATCTAATACCGGACATAGCCAAGCTCAGGCTATGCTTCTTAAGTCATGTTTTACTGTTTTTAGACGGTGTCACCCCTTCAGTTGAGGGTCACGTCGGACACATGAAGACGATAGTGATTGTACCGAATGCTGTACATGGGGCCCGCAGCTTCCAGGATCCTAGGAAGTCGGCCATCGGTTTCCCCTGGGCCTTACCTCTTGTAATGGTCTGTCACTTATGCTGTGTTTGTCCGTCGGAATCTTCTGACAATGGCTATATAGATTGCTGCCATCGAGGTAGCACCCGCATCCCACCATCGAGACCCCCGTCCTCTCCTATATCTTCGCAATACCTCTCGACACTACAGACCCGCAGACGGTAAGCTCTTATAGATCAGCACTCGACGAAAGAAGACAGCACTCTCACATTTGTCTGTGTCAGATATTTCAAGATGCCGCCGTCGCTTTGGGCGTTATTGGTCTCGATAAAGGACTACAAAAAGGGTCATTTGGAGCAAGTACCAGGCGCACACGTTGATGCTGAGAACGTATCGGATTATCTGCAATCCACGTTAGGTGTACCTGCAGATCATATCAAGTGGCTCAGCGACAAAACAGCGTCGAGACGATCTATCATTACTACATTCCAGGATCATCTTATCGGAAATCCCAATATCAAGGCAGGCGATGCTCTTCTCTTCTATTACTCGGGGCATGGGGCGTATCTTCCAGCTCCAAAAGGATGGATAGTCGACGAGAAGAGAACAGGAGAGCAAGACCATGACGACGGGATGATAGAAGTCATCTTGCCTTGGGACGAGGGCGTCACCAACGATGGTGATTCCTGTCCGGCCTGTGCTATTCCAGATCGTACCCTTGCTGCCCTCATTCACGGCGCAGCTAGTCTGCATGGCAATAACATCACGATAGTCCTGGATTGTTGCTCAAGCGGCCACGGCACGCGTGCTCAGGACGCTATCATACTGGATGGCGAGAGACTTTTCCCGCGAGTCGCTCCTTCTAACTTACTTGCCCCCCTCCAAGGCGACACCGACCACCACATTATTTCCCGTCCTAATTCTCCTTTCGGAGAGAATGCGCCTTTTCAGCAAGGGTCTCTTCCGCAGTTGCATTCAGAACCAGAAACGATAACAGCGGACGATTCCGGGTCCGTCAATGAGTCTGACTCCCCTGATCCAGAATCTTCAGAGTTGGCGGACTACACCCACATTCTCGACCAGCAGATCGTCGCCGAACATCGCAGGAGGGCGTCGGAGCTTGCAGGTATCCGGAGACGTGGGCGATTCCGAGCCTTGGCTGCGAGTCACGTACTGCTGGCAGCCTGTAAACCGAGAGAAAAGGCGATGGGAGGTAGAGATGGAGGGATTCTGACCAAACTCTGGCTACACTTCATGAAGTATGGCAACGTTCGTCCCTACACGTATGCCCAACTGGTGAAACACATCAACGAAGGCATCGAAGGCATAAATAAATCTCTCAAGCGTGCTGGGAGTGCCTTATTGTTGGATCAGCATCCTCAATGCGAAGGCATAGTTCGTGATAGGCTTATCTTCGAAGAGACCATGATCAAAGCTGATCAATTCAAGGTCAAGAAGCTTCACGGCTCGGAGGAAAACCTCGAAATCGAAGCCGGATCAGTTCACGGAGTAGCAGAAAGCAGTGTCTTCGATATTTACGGGCTGGATGCTTCCTTGAAAGGAACGAAACTAGGCACTGCGAAGGCGACGGTAGTACGTCCGCTGACATCCACCGCGTATGCACAGCTTTCCTTGCCACCCGAGAACTTCGTCTTGTACACCGCAACTGTCGTCCTAGAGCCGAAACTAGATTACACGCTTGAGGGGGGTGGCTTGATACAAGCGCAAGCAGAGCAACGTCTGCGAAGTGTTCTGGGTGGAATTCCTAGCCTCAAAGAGGATGAGGACGCTCCCCAACTTCGTGTATGCCTTAAACCCGATGGCCATGCCGAGCTGCATCGCCTAGATCCACTATTGAGTCCTTTGCCTAACCCAGTCCCGCTCCTAACGGAGGAAGAAATCGAGGGCGAGAACATTGACAGAATCTTTCGAGGAATTGCGAAGTTCAACTTACTCCTTCCCTTGACGAACGTAACTCATCCATTCTCTGATGAGGTTGTATTCAAGATGCACCCTATCACCCATGTGGACGCGACCACAGGTGTATGCGACGTTTCGGAGGAGCCTATCAAAACAATCGACGACGATATAGAAGTCATTCAGGATAGCGAGTATGCCATCGTTCTGCACAACAAATCGGACACGGACTTGTTTGTACAAGTCTGGTACTTCGATCCGGACAGCTATAGCATTGAATGCCTCTATGAACCCCTCAACGATGCGCAACCGACCCTCCCCAGACGAGGAACCTTGCAGCTCGGTGCAAGCAGGGAACTTTCGTGGCCACTCACGTACTACGTCCCCTCTCCCGGAACGCGTTCTACGCTATTCGCGAAGGTCTACTTGACAGAGCGGCCTGTCCGGCTCGGCTCATTGCGTCAGGATGCACTAATCGGACCAGAGGCAAATCATGACAGGCACGGAGAGCAGGAGGTTACGGACACGCAAGGGCGTTGGGATACTGTCCTGCAGCGTATTACTGTTCGAGAAATTCCGGACGTAGCGAACGACTAGTAGGCTAGATTTCTCCAGTATGATATGCATCTACGCGAGCCCCATGATAGTTCACTACTATTACCACCCTGCCGTCATGTTCGTAAAGCGAGACGAGACCAGAGAGCCTTATATAGTCGCAGAGGTCGTGCGTATTAGTAACTACAATGTGTTTCTACATTGCGATATTTTACCAGAAGGTGTAACACTTTGAATCCGTAGTTATGTTGCTTGTATTTGTATGCCTTGCCTGCCTTCTCTAGCGCTCCGCCCAGCCAGCTCCTGAAGAGTATGTACCAGCCCTGTAGGAAGTACAAAACCTCGTTGCGAATTTTGTATCTGAGGATCGTCGTCGTAAGAATGGTGCTCCACAGGTACCAGTCTAGAGAATAGGCGGTGCTCAAACGCATCGAGACATGCTATGCAGGCATCCGCCAGCTCGCGAACCTCTCTACTGTGACCCGAATGCGCTTCTGGTATAGCGCGATTTGCGGTTTCTACGATAGAAAGTGAACGAAGTGATTTGTCAAAGTTCAAAAACAGCTCTTCCCATGTCTCGCTCCTCTTCGATGACTGAGGAACAGCATAAAGTATCAGAATGGCAATATGGCATAGCTCCAATGCTCGTGTGAGGTCCATCTCGTCACCAAAGAACTCGTCTGTTATGACGGCTGCAAGGTTATCGAAATTTGCATTCGATGCGTGCCCTAGTGCCGCAGGTGAATGGATAGCTCGAAGAGGTATTGTCTCGAATTGGATGCCACTTACTAGATCGCTGTCGCAGCTTCAAATGATCCATCAGTCCGCCCAACGAGAGTAGAAGATTGCGTCTGCTAGCATCACTTCCGCCGTAGAGCAATGCCTTGACCAGGCCTGAAGTACAGGACCTGTTCTCCAATGCGAGCGCAACGAGGTCCCATATCCCTCTATAGATCTGTTTGTCGTAGTATGAGCCATTTAGCACGGGTATGTGGCGAACGACAGCTGTGAGGATCGAAGTGGTGCCCGAAGCTGGCGAAACATCCGGATCAGGTGAAGACAGAACACGCCTGAATTCTATTGAGACGAAAATCAGGAGGTACGAGAGGGTTCGATGCCTGAGTAGAAGGTCACTGGTCCATGGTAAAACCCAGGTAGACCACTCAATTTGAGTGGCATCACGAGTTGGTTCTGAAGAAAGGGTACCGCCCAATTCTGAGTCGCTCTGTGGTAAGGAGAGCATGATCCTTTCAAAACACCTAATGCCTGTACGCACGTCGAGCTGCATGGGAGAGGCGACTTCCGTCAAGGCAGCCAATACACGAGTGATGCTGTCGCGACGACTTTTCCATTTTTGCCCATCAGTCCAATCGTTGCTCCAAGCGGACAAGTACAGCATGTCCCGACATAGCACTGGTCCATGTAACCGACTGGTTATGCTTGCCTTGAGGAACAGCATTGTTTCTGGTGGGGCTCGGTCGATCGAGGATGCCACCCCGGACAGGAGCATAGCGAAGGCACTTAAGAACGTGAAGTCTCCATAGTATCTTCGTCCGAAAGGGCGATCCGTCAAGAAAACGGACTCGTAGGACCAATCTATCTTGCCTACATAGCTGTTCAAGATGCCGAACACACCCTCTGTAGCTTGAGGCCTCAATGACTGAAGAGGGAGTGGATCGCGGAAAGGCCACTGTGGCAGGACACGATTCGATGAGGGTACAACTTCTAGCCGATGGGAGAGTATCCGCATAGTAAACAAGACAGCGTCGGTCCAGTCTGGCTGAATATAGTGAAACGCTTCCGCTATCGTTGTTGCAAGTATCTCGTCGTTGGTTTGGATGGCGTCAACCGAAAGCAGGATGTCAAGATCCTGATCCGCATCTTCAACAAGCGTGGCCTCATCCGTGATACTTTTCATTGGGGATAACAACTTCTGCAACAATGACCGGACCCGGTCCAGCCATCCATAATCAGCGGTATGGTTCAGAGGCCTGTGAAGGTGCCTCCAGGCGTTCTCTGCGGCAAGAGAGGTGCTGCGATGAACATGTGCGATCGCAGCTTTGAGCAGGGTAGTTTTGTATGGGCACCTGGGGAAGAAGAGTGGGAGTGTTGTCGCCGAGAAAAAGAAGAGTGCCCAAGCAACAACCAGAGGTAGGGTGGTGTAGCCTACGCTCGCATGCACGGATGCAGTGAAATAGCACAATCCTACGAAGAAGAGGCCGAGTGAAAGTTGAAGAAGGAGAGGCAACGAAGCCGCAATTTCGTAAACTTTCCATCGTTTGATCTCTGGCTCACGGAAGTGTCGAATACGGAGGCGAGCCTGAGGAGATGGAACTTCTGCAGCAAGGAACTCGCGTAACCACTGTTTGACCAGCATGCCAAAGGAGGCTGTCATGAGACTGACGACAAGGCTAGCAAACCAAAGGACGTTTACTCTGATATCTTCGACGGCAGCCTCAAACGCAGGAGGGGAGGCAGGAAGGACATTGGTGGCGACGAGCTGTCCGTTCGCGAGATTATAACTCGCCGTTTGCGAAGCAATTCGCTCGAGTGTGTATATCATAGTGTTTGTGGAGGAGGGTTGAAGATTGGGGTATGTAGCCACAAGGAACGCGGATAAAACTGCAGAGAATAAACCGGCCTTCGTTCACGGACGCACAAAGATGACATTAGGAATTGGTACGAAAAGATAAGCAGACTCACAAAGACTAAAAGTGTGTCAATATCTTCTTTACAATCTCTCACTTTCTCCTCATCGAAATCTCTCACTACTTTGGCCATGGCAGACCACCCGGCCTGCTGTCCTGGGACTCCGTACTGGAGATTGATTTTGGTTGCATCAACGTCCCGCTGGTACTCTTGGCTGAATGACATGCTAGATAGATACAGCCTCAGCACACTTAGCACTGATTTACAGGATGGGTGTCCTTACGCTTGATACCGAAGGTCGCGATACAATAAGTAGTGTGACAATCCTCAGGCCTTGGTCAGCCGCTGTGCCGAGCTCGAACAGTAGGCTGTCTACTATTATCTGAAAGAGAAGTAGTAGGTCGTTAGACGATACCTGCGCTCACTTTTTTTTGCTGCCAAGAAAGGCTCATGTCTCCATGCTAACTTCAACCGAGGTAGCAGAAACCACGAGAGAACTTAGAAGGAGGCGCCTAAGCAATCCCGCCTCCCGCGAGCTCCTCCCGCCGCCATCAAACCGTGTGCGATGCCAAAATACCTCGCTGCAAAGGAGTCCAAGTATCGACTTAGCAAATCAGCGCAGCATATTCCGCAGCAGTTGATTAGTCATTTCCAGTGATAAGCGGTCAAGTCTTCTGAACAGCTCAATTCGAGTGCTATGCGTTTGAGTCCACCGCGTGCGGACATCATGCATCATGCCCGGCCATAGCGCTCTTGCCGCAATCGACGCAAGCTAGGTACAACTCTACTGCAGACCACCACGATCCACCTCGCGCAACGTCCGCTAGCAACATAGAAACGACCTTCTGTTGGGAATATGCCCGAAACGGCAGCGACTGCGTCACTGATCGAATCGTTCAAAAAGCCAGTACCCAGTCACCCCTCAAAGCGTAATAACGTATGTGTAACGTCGCTCGCATTGTGATCATTGAAGCTTATACTCATTCTGCGTTCCTTGTGCGTGAATCTCACAGGCATGTCGCCAATGTCGCAAAAGAAAGCTGGTAAGTAATAACCCCAGACTATGCCTTCTTGAGGAGCGTAAATAATGTCGCTGAACTCTCCCTATAGAAATGGTAAATCTCATGATCATGGAAGCTTGGCGATAGCTCTTGTCTGACTCTCTGACAACTCAGTGATGGGAGGAGACCTTGTTCGACTTGTCTGCGATCACATGCGTATCTTGTAAACCATCCGTTGCCGGGTGTACCTCCGCCCCCTGAGTATCCGGAGTGTATATATGACAATGGTACGTCACGCAGACAATGATACTGCAACTTTCGCTCATGCCAATACCTTGAAGGCACTGATGAGGTCAATGACGATGAGAAACCGGAAGGGTACAGGAAGCTGGAGAACAGAATCAGTACGTGGTCCTCTTTTGGCACTTAACTATGATTCTAATAGTTGTCTATCCATACCAGGCGAGCTTGAATCATTGCTTCGTGATATGTCGATGGAGCTACAAGCTTCCAATGCTGCTCTCGACAAAACACGGCCGCCAAGCATGGTGTCTTCTGACAGTACTCGAAATGGCAGCCAATACTCATCACCACACACACCGGCAGACTCCCCATACACTTCACAACCCACACCTCCTTCCGACACCTCCTCGCAAAGAAATAGTCACAGTCCTGAGGTAAGAGCGTCTGATGTTTGCATGATCGGGGACTGACTGGTGACTTTTAGATATCTGCGCCGTCTCAGTTTTCATTCGAATACACTCAGGAAGACTTGTCGTGGTGTCTAAGTCCACCTCCTAGTGCTTTTCCTCCGCTAGCGAATAGCACGTCTCATAACCCTTCACAGACTGCTACAGGGTTTAATCAACCCTTCGGCAGTGTGGTATCCCATTCGGCGGATCTAGCTGCGAACATATTCGACGGAATCGATGCAACTGCTATTTTTGACAGCACGTTCCTCGGTGAATCTTCGTCAAACTCTCAGGCCGCATCTCATGCAACGAGCTTGGACACGATGGTCAATACCACGAACCCGGTTTACGACTTCCAAGAGCGCACAGTCGTACAGACTGGCTGGTCGCCTCATTTACCGGACCCAGCTACGACTCGACGATTGTATGTCATCTATCTCTTGTGATGTATGTGACTGACTGTTACCCTTGCTATGTAGAGCTGAAGCATTCTTCGCGTTTCACATCCACGCCGGCCGTCTTTTTCATGGACCTTCTTTCCTTGCCTCCCTTGACTTACATCCGTTAGATGAAAGATTCCCTTCGGTTGCCGTGTTGCACGCGCTCTGCGCCGTAGGAAGTATGTTCTCCTCGGAGATCGCGCCTACGCCCATTCATACACATAGCAGTTTCCCTTGTACGTCCTCACTATCCACTTCGGTCTTCCAAGTGCTGACGAAACCCCAGACGTCGTTTTTCATGGACGTTGGCGCAGACTCGCCGCTCGCCCAGATTCCTTCGCGGAGCAGCACGCCAAACTGGCACATATTGCCGTGAGTCAGCTGCTGGAGTCTGGCGAACATATCGTTATGACCTTACAAGGTACTCCTACTTTGAAATACCTCAATATCAGCTGTCTGACTCTATCCACTGCAGCACAAATTTTGTTGAGTTGGTTCTACATATCGCAAGCGAGGTGGTCAGAGGTAACCTAAAATTGGCTCGCTTTCAATTATCGAGTTGTTCTGAACGAATATCAATCTAGGCGTTCATGAACTCTGGGTCAGCAATAAGGAATTGCATACCACTTGGGCTCACTACTTGCAAACCGTTCAAGATACCCAGTCATGGGCTGGAAGACGGACCGATCGTACAAGAGCCCAATATCCTACCAGAGTCGGATAGTCCAATTGAAGAGGAAACACGACGGAATATCTTCTGGTTAGCGTACGCCCTCGAACGACAATGCAGCATCAGCAGCGCGTTCTCGGTGGAGCTAGACGATCACGATATCAACCAACTTCTACCAGTACGCGGAGACCAGTTCGGATTAGGAGTGAGTTCTCCATTCGTGTACGCTGCATCTTTGTACTGATAGTCGCCACAGAAAAGGGTTCCAATCGAATGTCGACAGTTCTCCAACGACAAAGACGTATTGATAAACCATCCACCCCAGCAGATCGACTCTTTCATCCTCTTCACCAAATCCGCAATGCTCCTGTCCCGAGTGAAGGCCTTCAACACGCGATACAAAGCACGTTTCCATAACGGAGATCCTGCTCTATACCCGTCCTCGAACGCCCTGCCGACCTCTCTAGAGGAGTTTGATCCTAGAGATACCCCTGCCTTCCGTGAAGTGGACCAACTCGTGACGGACTGGAGGAAGTCAATTCCTGCAAATATGCGACAGCCGGTTCAGGATGGCATAGTCGATCCGCATCTTTACGCTGCCTTGATAGTAGGCCATTTGTAAGTTTCTGTTCTACGCCTGCCAACTGTTCCTGACATGATTATCGTCTCCTTAGAGTTGTCATCCTGTTGCATGACCCGCACATGAACACGAACAATCCGATGTGCCCATCCGCAGCTAAAGTGCTGAACGCCGCTCGCGGGATATTGGAGTCATTGTACCTCATATCGTCTACTTCATACGACATATCGCTTTTGGATCAGTGGTGCCACGTATGTTATTTCATGCGTTTTGTATATATTTCTCATCTCACACTTCTTTCCCCTTCCAGTTAACCTGGTACATGGCCGGCAGAGCTCTGATTAGGTTCCTCAACGCGGCGATCCGCCATAACTATATGGACCATGTCATTGTGCTTCACACAGAGATAACCTACGTCCAGTAAGTGGTACAACGAAAGCTCTGCTCTTTACGACACTAACCTGCGCCGCAGTGAGATGTTGGGCAAGGCCGGAGAGCGAGTTCCCGCAGCGTGTATGTACTCATCTCGTAATGCGGCCTTGCGAAGAATGCCTGACCTAACGCTGTGTACTATAGATCGCTCCAAGCGCCTACTTTTCGATATTCTCGTACAAACATGTGGCGAGCAATTTGCAGACCCTCCATCGTCGAGCTCGGTGCTCGCCTACATTAGTCCTGCTGAATCAACTCTAGTAGACCGCGGCCCATCGAAGAATCTTTTTGGGAGTTTCTCGTCCCCACCAGCCGGCCCTGGCATGCAGTACTAGCCTTAGATCCTCAGCTTCCTCCTCACCTCACTCGTAGACAACTCAGCTTTTGATCTGCTCTACTTCGGGATCTAGAAACCACGGCCCCCGGCCGTGAACTACGTAACTATTCAAGGAAGGTTGTTTGTACATGGTACGAGGCTGTGTATGGTACTGTACGTTCTTTCTCAGCATATCATATCACAGAGTCTTCTCGTATATTTCACATACGAATATTTGTATTTAATAGGTTGTTTATGAACGTTGTTCCGGCAAGGAAGCTTGAGAGAAGCCATTAAAATGCGGAAATAGTGTACCAGTGGATTTACGCTTCGTACTGCGTGGCGTTTGTGCCAAGGATTTGCAGACTCGAGTGAGATAAATGACGCACAAGGCTGTGAAGGTGCATTCTGCCACGAACGATGTGATTGCAGTCGACCCGTACGCTGCGGAGGTAGAGCGAATGGGGGTGATGGTAAGCCTGAGAGTCGGAAATGGACGTGAAGCTTTGCCAGAACTGGAGAAAAGAACTCGATGCTCACACGGGTGAGTGATCACTCAAAATTTGATAAACGTCGACTCTCCAGGGCTCCACTCTGCAGTATCGCGGAAGAGAAGAACTAGTGCCGATGGGAGCTGTATAATCGACAGCTGCTAGCGTATCGAATGAAGTTCTTCGAGGTGTGTACTCAACGGTGCCAAGAGGGAATTCTCACAGGGGCCTATCCAGGTAGCTCAAGTAGCTCAACGACTGTTCAGTCCCCTCGTCAATCTCTCACCGGTATGATGGCCAACCATCCCGGTCCGAGAAGAGCTTAAAGTTCAAAATAAAGTAAGTAGATTCTTGTTGCCCCTGCATTGGTGAGGTAGAAGACGTAACAAATGGCCGAGGGCCTTCGGCACGTGGTAACCATGTAGTACAAAGGCACAGCAGGATATGGGTACACGTCCACAGTACGGTATACTCCTTTGCTATGTTGCAGGACTGCTCATGACTTGAAGTAAAAGGTGGAAGTGGGTGTGGTGGTTACGGGAAACACGATCTGCGGATACGGCTTGACGGGCTACGTGAAATTGCCGAATCGAGTTGCAAAGGTAATCGGAAAGACAGGTAAGCCAAACGCCGCCTCCTGAAGAGAGTACGGGTGTAATGACGGAGGAGAATGCTCTTGTATGACAGGTTCGTAGCAAACGTTCAAGGTCTTGCTTCGCCGTCGACAGCATCCCTGCAGAGATAGCTTTCGGGTTAGATTGTGTTGTGGTCTCGTATGATGAAATCGCATCTACTCGTCGCGGGCTTGTCTTGATCACTACACTCCGCATGCGAATATTCCGCTCGTAGCACATTGTTGGCAATGAATTTCAGAGAGAAAACCCTGAACGAGTAATGCAGCCTTTCGGGCGAATCAGATGGAAGCTGTAGTGTTTTTGAGAACAGAAGAAGCTTACTTTTAGTCCCGGGCTTTGCCATTCTACCCTAATCTCACTGATCCCTATGCCACACGTCAAAAAATCGGTGAATTGGGGGCGCACTTGAGGCGTAAAGCATAACAAACCGTAAGATTATGATTATCCGGGAGGTGCACTGAAGATGATTATCCTGGACGCCGTCGAATAAGATTTTCCTCCGCGGACCCAAGATAATCTACTACAATCGAAAGCCCACCGAAGGATGATCTGCACATCCAGAACACTGTTTAGCTATTCTTCCCGCGTACACATAGAAGTAAACTCACTATGGCAGAGGGAAGGAATATGTACATTCCAGCTTGTGCTCGCTAGAGTTGATATGAACGTGAGAGACACGTTCCGTATCGCTCTTCTAGCGAAGAAAAGTATCCACAATAATGGGCGTTCCGTACCTCTCTCTGTTCGCTGCAGGACTTCTCACCATTGCATTGGCGTCGTAAAGTCCGATGCCCTCTCGATGGTCGTCTCCCGAGTGGGAAGGAGAAGAGGAAGATCGCGCCACAACACACAACAAGTAGGCTATAAACTCGACACCGGTGCTCACTGTGCATGAACCCCGAATTTCAGCCACCGATGAACACTTCATGGGGCCTCACGATATGATATTCACCCTCAACCTTGAATTTGAGATTATAGCTAACCGCGCTTTGACACGGTGGGCATGCGTTCCCCGGACGGAGCTCCCAATATCTTGCAGCTTCGACTGCCAGTGGGGCATTCAATCGCATTTGGGGAGTTTGTAAGCTCAAGCAAGTGTGCCGTTAATGACTTTATGAAGGTAGATGAAAACGTCGCTCACCTAAATCCGTCGTTCCATGAGGGATGACTTCATAGAGCGCGGATGTCCGGTACCTATATAACCTCGTGGCGATAGACGACTGTCAGACATCGGAATCCCATCGCATTCCTATGAAAATGAAATCACCTCAAGGCAGCTTTCTTTGAATCCCGGAGCGTTCCAGTAATTCTGTCATACTCCTTGTAGCACAAATGCGAGTTCATTGAACATACCTCACGCCCTACACGCGCAAGCAGGTATGAGTACGAACACAAAAGACTCTAACCCCTTGACTCCTCGGGGCTGTCGAAGAAAAGTATACTATGATGTGGGGGAACTTTATGCGACCGGATTTGTGTAGAGGAGTGTAGTAATTCGAATCACTCACGTGTTCTGCCCATGGGAACAAGCGGGGTCGTAGTGCGTCGTAAACCTCGACAGCTCGAGAAGTCTTGCTGGGCGGCCCGTGCCTAATCGCATACGGCACAGCGGTGTCCTGGAACTGGTACACAGCTAGGAGTGTTTCGTTTATGTTCTATGCACGGTCGTCACGCTCAACATCGAGCGTAGCGAGAGAAGAACGATAGCATGCCATTATTGGTGGCTATGCTGTGTACCATAAGCATGGAACGGACGCTAACGACATAAAGCGTGCGCGCCGGAGTTCGTTGTGTTGTTGTGGGGTACACATAATACGTAGACGCAAGCCCAGACCGCAGAACGTACATACTCGTGAACCCCTTGGTGCTGAACACTGAAAGAAGTAAACAGGAAGTGTGAGAAAGTCCGATAAACGCGTGTATGACCTTACCATTCGGGAACGCGGCGTCACCGCTTCGGGAGGAGTAACTGGGAGCAAGTGAGTACTGCCCCAGCTTCTTCAAGTTCTCTTCCGACTCGGAGAGCATCTCGTCTTCCTTTCGCCCTTGCAATTCCGGTTCTAAAACGCTAAAAATTCGTGTGCGTGAACTCCAGGGCCAGGGGTCTGGATATAGTTGTGCATGAGCAACGGAATTCAACGGATGGTTGTTGGTAAGGGCCGATGAGGTCTTAGTGAATGCGAGTTGGATAGGTAGCGAGGGGAGACATTGAGAGAAGTTGAACTAGAAGTCGTCACTCGATTTCGCGAAAGGGGAGGAGCACGAGAGCAGTAAGATGCTGGCCATGGAAGCCTATTTCTCAGTTTCCGGCGTGAAAAATCTGCGGAAACGAAGTATAGTGAGTGCTTTCCAGGTCAGAAAGGACCTAGGGCCTGGACACCCTTCGTCCTTCGACAACGTCGACATCGCTCGATCGACCGTACTCGGGGTGCACGGCGCCGGCTCTTTCAGCACAGTACCGCACAGGGCCCGGCCCACGTTTCCATTCGAGCGCTACGTGCGCATGCGCGAACAAGGAAATCCGCCAATCATCCAACCCACCTCTCCTGGAATCGAGTGGTTTGATAGATTCCCCGTCAGCCTATCCTTCGCGTAGATGCGCTGACTCCAGTGATGGTGGTGTTGATGGTTTACGTGGTACTGTGCAGCACCATCTCGTTCAGCCACCATACCACTGTCAGACGGTCTCAATATACTGACAGTCGTCCCAGAACACGATAGGAAGTACGTACGAACGAATAAATCGACGAAGTGATAATCGCCGCAGAACGTCTTGTACGGACTCGCTCGTTTCCGACTCGGCGGCCGCCTGACCGCTATAGCTAGACCTTCGTAGTATCGTACTTTCGCAGAGAACGATTTTGGCTTTATAATTTAGACCGCGTGCGATATGCCGATGATTTCGTGTGTGTTCGTGGTTTGAATGCGCAAAGCGAAAGCCATACGAACGTGGATGCGTTCTTGTTCGCCATGCACGGTCTGTTCGCTACCCCGGACCACGAGTCGTACGGCTTCCTTATCGGGTACTCAGAGAGCCATATACAGCGCAACGTAGAAGCGAACCTTCCCACCACGCGGTGGTAACGCGAGCTCCACCTTGAGAGTTTTGACGTAGGGCGAAGTAGGATCGGTTCGGGCGGTAGCGCAGAGTGGGAGGAGAATGCGACGTGCCTTTCCAGTCGTGGACGGTGTCGTACATCTGAAAGCATGGAACGTCAGCGAGACCGGCCGTACACATGGTGGAGGTGTACGAGTTACCTCAGAAGCTGCTTGCCTCCGCCCTTCTCGTGTCGGCACCTGGCGATACGGGAGAGGCACAAGGGGGTCGGCACGGACTGTGATAAGCGTCAGTCATGCCAGCAGCGCTCGTATTCACGTACATTACAGATTACAGAGAGAACCCCGGCATGCTGACGCTCCCGTTGTCGAGCAACGCAAATAGAACGTAATCGAGTGAAGTGAAGTACTATTCGTGTCAGTCATCAAACATCAAGGAGGAGAAGTGGGTGTTTACAGTGTTTGCTGCTTGTCAAGAGACCCTGTACGGACCAGGAACCAGTCATTGGCTCGTTGATCAGCCGGCCAATCAAGGCCACGGGCGGGAGGAAGAGTATGATCTGTAAATCAGGTGAGATATGCAGAAAAGGGCAATCTCGTTCGTGGCGTTGGTACTGTACGCCGAGCTGCGGTCTGTGGGCGTTCGGGGTGACGGAAGTGTGATAATGAATTTTCTTCCGGGAGAGTTCTCCGTGTCACGGAAGAACACTTACTGGTACAAGCTGGGAAGACGATGGTGACCTGACTTACCTAGAACGCACTTGACTTTTGACATATTATAGCAGATTGCAGCTCGTGCGCTCTCACAGAGCGGAGCTGGCCGCCGTCCTGGATGTTATGAACGTCTGCCGCGAAAGCCCTGCGATTCCATGTATGGATTTTGGGGGACATGTCAGAGAATTGAGATACTTGAGTGGTTAGTGGGAAGACGGGTGATTATGCTATTGGGAAAGGGATCGATAGCGCAAATAGCATCGGGAAATAATTAAACTAGTGTTCCATACCACCATGTCCGCCCGGATTGACGGCGGAAGCGTCGAAGTATCTATCATGATTGTCTTCAACTGAGTACGGCGGGATAATAGATGAGAAGCGGTGTGATATGGATATG
Source organism: Irpex sp. M6601 (assembly GCA_037039805.1). Lineage (NCBI taxonomy): Eukaryota > Fungi > Basidiomycota > Agaricomycetes > Polyporales > Irpicaceae > Irpex > Irpex sp. M6601. Next base: position 6,296 of record JAXQGN010000417.1, on the reverse strand, counting down.
GATACAACCATACGTACGTAGACGGACAACGTAGCTGACATTCGGAGCCACTGGATGCTCACGGTGTTCGTGTGCAGAGATTGAGTTCGCTTGTGACATGACGACCATATGCGCTGTGGGGATAGCTGTCGATGCGTGGAAATTTGCCTTTTCAAGCACAACTGCAGTGCCACAGAGCGAGCGCTGGGCCTGACGGCGACTAGAGGATATACTCTGGACAGTACCTGGCAGATATACTCGCAACTGTTGTAGTAGAGCTTTTAGGATGTGCTATAACGAATAAAAGTATGTGCGATCGAGTATGACGTCTGCAACGTGCTTCAAACAGAGCTCGGCTGTGATTTTCTGCGTCAGATTGAGTGGTGAAACTGGCCTACTTACTAAAATCTTGAAGACGTAGACATACCGGTGCCTGTGAGTACGCAGATCATAGCTGGTAGATGCCGGCCAGGGACACATTGCACAGCTGGCAAGACGTGTAACATCGACGGACAGGCCTCGATGCACGGAATAACGATTCGGCAGGCCAAGGCAAGTCGGAGAAACGATAAGAGACCTCCGGGAGCGTTCCACGTTCCAAGTCGAGAGGAGCAGGAACTCTTGTGTCGTGATGTTGGTCTGTGCGGTGTCTAGCCTTCATCACTCCCTGCTTTGTTTGATGCACGCTGTCTTGAGTAATGAGTCGAATGTTTGAAGCATGCTCGGCAATATCATGAATGAAGTGAAGTCGAAGGCTGACGAAGAGACACGACGCAACCTGCAGGAGGCTGCGAGGCGGACGACGTCGAGGAAAAACATCAGAAATTGCGGGGGATATTGGGATCTACTTATTACCACGTGTATCTCATCTGGTGGGCGCGCGGGGCAAGCCGGCCGTGTGCCGGATTGGGCGTGGAGAGACCGAGACCGAGACCGGTGGGTACGTAAAAGGGTATCTGAGATCTGGTTTGTCAGATTGAACTCTCCGATCTGGGGGCTTCGCTGGAGGGCTGATGAGGACATCACCGCACTTCAAATACCCAGCCCTCGAAGGAATCCTGCCCTCGAAGTCCCCTGCCCCGCTGGCTAGATTCCTCGCTCCGTCCGCTCTGACTCGTCCTGCGAACATCTCCTCAAAATATCCGACCAGCTGCCCCCCAAGCACACGTACAAGCACGCACCAAGCCACGCGAACGTACATCGTACATGCGACACTGAAATTCTAACAGAGGTCAGTGATGCACCCACAAGGATACATGCATCCGCGTGACAGCTAACATCCTCAGATCACACAGACTATGGACACCCGCTGCAGGTCGCCGTTCGATGTCTCTGCGGCTTTGGACATCCTCGGACGCCTTTCAATCTCAGAGGAGCCTGACTGGAACATGTACGACTTTCCTGCCAAGGACACGGACCAGATGATGCCGGACCCGTATGCGTTTGGTAAGTTTTCACTTTTATTATCTCCAAGACGCGTTCGCTCAGACTTGACACAGAGGAAGACGACGCGAACGCGTGCGACCCCTCGCTGTACGACCCCGCTCTTTTCACCCCCGCAGTTTCGCATCCTGCCAGTCCTCTCCTTACCTCCTTCTCCCTCCGCGACAAAGTGAGTGTTTTACCAAATAGTTGCTATCACTTTTACGCGCAAAAGTTGTTTGGTGCCCTCAAAAAACTTGTTTCCTGTGTATGCTCGTGTGCGGGTTTAAATCTGGACGCGCTTTCGGTGTCTTTCGCACTCACTGAAAAGCATCCGCGCTTCCTCGGACTTCGAGGGTGCGCCTCGGCAACCGCCGTCCTGCCTTATTGGGCATAGTATCCCTTTCAGCGGCGGTTGATCAGACACTCGATTTGTGAGATTTTACTGCTCGGTGTCTAGGCCACCGCTTCTGCTGAAAAGTTGAAGCTACCGTTCGCCTGGGAAACGACTGCGCGCATCGTACATCGCCGTAGACGACCGATGCTAATCTCATCTCTTTGCAGCCATTGCCGCCCCCGCCATCAACCCCGCGCCTGTCTTACTCGCCCATAACACCGGCGTCGACACCTTCCTCATCACCGCGCACTTCGATCACACCGCCCTCACAACCTCTACCTCGATCCCGGCCGCCGTCAACCAGCCTCCCACGAGGCCACACACACGTCGCGTTCCCATCCATCTCCTCCACCCTTTCTCTGCTATCCGAACGCGAGTCTGATGCAGAGAAACGCAGCGGAGTGATTGTAACTGAAGGATCAGATGCGGGACATCCTGGAAGTAACCGTGTCAGCACCGAAACAACTATTCTGGCACATCCACCGCTTCGCAAGAGTAGTAAGGATGCGCTGAAGGATACCGCGGCGTACGACGGCAGCCCGAAACGCAAGCTGCGCCCCAATCTCGTGTTGGCGAGCTCGACTTCAACGCCTCAGCTGCGGGAACTCGCCGAGCTTGCGCATACTCCCGCGTCTCCCATCTTGTCACATCAACCATCCTTGGCTTCTCTCGCAACATCCCTTGCGTCTCCACGAGAATCGTCGGTGAACCTTCTCCCCGCTGCCACTCTCATGCCACCCGCCTCCCGCTGGTCAATAGACTCGAGCGATCCTACATCCACGGAGCGCCCGGCGCTCTCCAGGCCTTCTCCTGATTCTGTCCAGGCTTCTCCAGTCAAGACACGGAAACGTGACCGCCTGATGAGCTTCATCTCTCGTGCACGAGCTGGCTCTGTGACGAAGCAATCGCAATCGCCGTCACCCACGCGAGAAGAGTTCGACATCCCGACGCCACATGGCTCTCAATTCTCGATTCCATCTCGCATCTCTACTGCTACAAGTCCCAAGCGCAGCAGTCGATCGGTTTACGCACCGCAGCAGATGGCCGCGACCACGTCTACGATATCGACGTCCTCCGCATCCGACACTTCGCTCGTGACACCAGGCGCCTCCCTGCCGGACGTCTCAGCTGTCGACGTATTCGGCACCGCCTCGCCCACGTTCACACCCATGTCGTTCATGCCCGACATGTCTGACAACACGGACGTGAGCATCATCGATGACTTGCATGAGCTTCCTTCGCCTCATCCGACGCTCCCGCCGCCTATGCCTGGCAGCTCGACACCGTCGTTCTTCTTGCCCCAAAAGCAGGAAGGATTGTTCGCCTCGCTCGCACGGAAAACGGTCCGCCGGCGCAAGAAGAAGTTGATCGTGTGCGGGATGGATAGCCAGTTCAACGAGGAGGCACTCCTTGCGTGGTGCGAGCTCCATGGCGCTGTGCGGCGTTTCGAGCGCCGTGAAAACGGTGACATCCATGTTTACTGGAAGGAGTGGGAGGTTGCTGATACGGTAAGCCCATCGCCTTATTGTCATTTGTGACGATTATGGCGTACGCTGTTCATGGCAGAGTACTGACTGTGTTCGTAATCTAGGTATGCCGCGTCAACGCGCAAGTGTACATCAAGAACGTCGGGCGGGTTGGCCTGACGTGGCGATACGTCAACTGAACAAGCCACCTGGCTTGTTCAGTGGACGCGCGACGGTGGTTGGCCTGTCCAGCTTGGTATTTACCTCAACATCTTATTGGATATCTTACTCTCGACGGTTTCGACACGGCCCTATTGGATAATGTACAAGCACTCAACCCTGAAGATGATATTCGGCTCCTACGGTCCTTTCATCACGTCTAATTTGATCAAGACGCACACGCTCTTTTACGACACTCGTTTCTCTTTCTTACGTCCTCTCTGCCTCCGCGCCCTACCGGAGCGCGACGTCTTCCACGCTCCTTCGCTCGACTTCCACTTCTACTTCTCGACTTCTACTTCTCTCTCGCTCCCGCCTGGATACCTCACTCATTCGTTATAATCACTATCCCACCAACTTTGCGTACCTCCGCACTCTCTCGATGTACGCATACCACGCTCTCTGGATCTCTTCATCGTCTCTCTCGCTCTCGCTGGCCACACATCTTCAAGGTTGAATATCGTCACATCATCCACCCGCCACACCCTATCTCCGGCCTACCTTCCTTCGCCACTGTCGATCGTCAAATCCTCCTTCGCATACGCCGTTTCCTCCGCCTTCACACGCGATCCCGGGCTCTCCATCTTGGCTCGCCTTTCTTGGACTTTCTCCCTCGCCGTCGCTCCCGCTTTGCATACAAGTCCGTACCTTCTCCCTCCTCGCTGTGCCAACTCTCCGTTCTTCGTTTCGCGTCTCGCTGTCGAGTAATCCTTCTTCGTGCCCATACGTTCTTGCCTTCCCTGCATATTCTCATTCGATAACCAAACATAAACTCTCATCTACACATTCCGCTACTACTCATCCTTTCCTCTCTCTGCGCCTGTTTGACACAGATGCGACCTCAACTTCCTTCGCTGCCCTCAGAGCTGCAAGTTGACGGTGCCTACCTCGCCTCGAACACTCTAGACATTTTCCTCTCTCCACATCGTTCCTGCCATGCATCTCTTGTGCTTTCTTGTCCGGGTTCGCGCGTTTCTCTCAGGCTTTTAGATATATACTCCCCGCCGGGTTTCGATATTTTCGTGTGCGTAGTGTACGAAAAGAGAATCTTGTAACTCGAATAGTTCTTGTGTTCCTTGTGTAGAGAAAAAAGTACTTGTATAGTATAGGGGAAAAACTGTTCTCCAGTCGATGTCCAATATAAAACTGTATACATTTGTCTAACTACGCCGCGGCTTCGAGAATCGAAACTGGCCAGATCTCCCCGCGACCGCAGCTGTCGATCCGAGCTTCGACATCATTACGCGATGGCGGCAGGGTCGGGGATGACGATTGTTGATAAAGTGCGTTGGAATCGGGGCAGGCATGGGATTTTGGTGCGCCCTGTGCAGGTTCGGGTTTGAACATGTGGGATATTTCCTGATCGTTGTGCATCCCTCGACATCTCGACGGGTCGCCGACGCCTCGTGGGGGTACGATGTTGTATACTGTACCTGACAAATGATAGAGTGCTTGATCATCACCGCGGTGAGAGACCGTCGAGTACAGTGCCCCGCGCTCAAAACCGACCTCTCGGCGCCCCGTTTCTCACTTTTGTATCTCACACTCCGCAATGCCAGGGATTACCTGCGAAACATGTAAAGCGTACAGAAGACACATAGTAGTGTATATCTATCTCATTACTTTCTCCCTAACTTACGTTTGAAATTTTGACGAGGCCAAAATTCGGACTTTCGAATATATCTGGTATTTCCCACGATTTATTCAAGGCGTCTATCGGGCGTCAGTACGACTTCCCTACGCAGAATGCGACGACAATCATTTTGTAACGTTGACAGACATAATTTCTAGGCTTTCGCAGCGTACAGGAAGGCATTTGTGAAGTATTTCTGCGTGTTTAGCTCATGAATAGCCGGCGCTTGAGGGAAAAGCGAATCCTGAAATTTGGACTAAGCGCCCAAAAACCGAAAAATGCAGATTTACGCACAGCTTGCCCACTTTCCTTCCAAATCTCGAAGGATCAGGCCGAAATTCGTAATTTCAAGCTTCCCGAGGGAGGTCGGTTCTTGGCGCGGGGCACTGTAGCATCGAACAAATGACTCAGAATATACGTCCGGATGATCACGGCTCGCGAGGCGGTACAGTACATACATATACTCAAATATCAGAGAGAACATAATGAAGAACGATTTGTGTATTTATTCATTGCTCGTCCAATGATTCACTTATATCTTGGCCCAGTACTTTCAGTGCAGTCACCCTACACCTCTTGGCTTTGTATACTAGAAGTGGGGCTCATGGAGGGTGACCAGTCTTTGCACTACCATTGGCACAGGCGGGAGTGAGATCAACTCGGAGGCGGAGTACGGTTGGGGTTTCCAAATAGGGAACTTTTTCGGGGCTGCTTTTCCGTCGATCAAGGTTTGTTCGTGACGGTCATGGCCTCGGATCACGCCTAAGTCGTCAGGTACCTTCATTGAGCACCAGGCATTCGACAAGTAAAACAGCAGACTCTCTATCGTCCTCCTGACAGAGCGGGAAGGCGTGTCCGATTCGCGTGCGATGAGTATGTGTTTTCTCCGGTCTAAACATTGAATAATCGTGGGAACCTTTGCCGCATGTCTTGTAGGCGTGGTGTGGTCAAGGTAAGCCCTCGAATTGACCATCGACTACATCAACTCATCGTTATCATCGCTGGTGAACACTTCCAGGAACCATCGAGGGCAGTGGGCTGCATTTCCAAGACCAACGTAGGTGCTTTGATGCCATTATACAATCGACTCACTACATCATCGATATTCAGGCTTTCAATACACCTGATGTTCGACTGAATCGGAGTTAGTAATCTAGGCGCCCGTTTAGGCGCACGTCTA
>JAXQGN010000416.1:0-24956 GCA_037039805.1 Irpex sp. M6601 | reverse complement strand
AGATCGAGCTTCGATACGATGGTGTGTGCAAGTTTTGGGAGTGTATCCGAAGGGGCCGTAACGAACGCGCACGCGCAGGTAGAAGGAAAGGTCATGTGTTCCAGCATCGTTATGATGTGGGGGGAAGATTGGAAGAGGTAGAACGATGATAGAGAAGGCAGTTTTACGTCAACTAAGGGACCATACGACTCTGGTTCGCCATAGACCTCCTCTTCCTCCTTGATTACCCCCCTCAATGTGAGCAGTCGAAGGCAGGGGGTGCGGTCCAAAATAAGAAGCAAGTCGGAAACGGTTATGCCATGATCGTGCGAGATTGGTGAATACATCTCAAGCTGTAACCAGCTCAAGGAAGGAGTAAACCCTTGCCACGCCGGGCTGATAATGATGTCGTTCATCGTGATACTCTTGATGTTCGGAGCGTGAGGCAATACATCAACGAGACGTATCGGGGGACAATCCGGGAAGGCCTCCCAGCCGTAACTAAAGCCAATAAACTGCAGAGATGGAGCCGTAGGTGGCATTGCCCCAGATTTGATCAGTTCTTCCAGACTACAGAGGTCGTTGATATCGAGGTCGTTAAGACAGAGGCTCCCGATCCGCGGGAAAATCTTCACCAGGATGTCTTTCATAATCTCTCGATCCTTCCATGGCCCTAAGACACAGAAGCGCAGGATGGAGGAGCCCGCGCGGGAAATAGTAGACGTACAGCGATCCACGTCGTTCTTCGAACAGCTCTTGAGGCATAGGTCCGTCCAAAGACGTGGGGTAGCGAGGGCGACGTTGCGCCAGCGATGACAAACGTGCGTCACCCAAATCCATTGGAAAACATTCCAACCAAGCAAATCTAGCTCCTCGGGTATCGTATATGGCCAGTCAGGCTGACAGTAAAAGAAAATCCGAGCCAGTAGTTCGGCTGGGAGGGCTACAACCGTCAATGCGTCGTTTGTCCGTCGTTTGTTAGTGAGTGCTATTTCGGGCACCGGATTGTTCCATGAGGCTACTTGAAAGCGCATAAATATTCTTTAGTACTTCATATAAAAGCTGATGCACACTTGCCTTTGGAGTCGTCGGCAGAACGAGTTTCGTTTGCCACGTGAACCATAGTCCCGTTGCAGACAGTGCTAGGTTCTACGATCTTGGACATGATTTCGTGAGTGATGGCCGTCAGATTGAGTCATATAGCTTACTGCTTCACTGCGTAGGGTACAACGAATGATATGTCACGCCGTTGATGACGGTACAAGTGCAAGTTCAACCAATGTGAGCGCCAATTCATGCTCATTTATCCAAGTGTCGCAATGCTGCGAAACACAACGTCGGGTAGCTATAGGGTATTCCGATTCACAAAGTCATAGTTAAACATATGTAGCTGCATATACATGGGCTTTGTAAACTCCATAAGTCGTTGCAGGCTCTTTCACCGTCACGCAGCTTGCCGAAGACGAGTTATGATGGTAATTATATATGATGTATTTTTATTTCGAGAGACTAACACTTTGTATTTCTCAGCTACTCAAGGGCAAGGTATACGCGGTCATTCACTCTGCCATATAGTGGGTGACCCAGCACGTAGTTATTCCGAACCTTGCGTACTGCACTAAGACACATGATTATACTCGTGTGGCGAAGGGAGGGAGTAGTAGTATATTCGGCTTGCGTTTCTGTACTTCATCTTAAACCGATCTTTATTTCCCTGAACTCTGTAACTTTCCAATGGCCTTTCCCGTGAGGACACGTAAGGTGGGGTAGCTATCGGCGTGGTCTAACTTTTCCGAACTCATAATGACTATCATAGTTTCGGGCAAAACAGTGCCTGTGTAGCATAACCATGATTTTACTCTAGATGAAGCAATACACACCTTTCAAACCGCCAAGACTTTGTTCTCGCGAATGGCTTCGACAATGAAAGACGACCATTTGGCCAACGCCGGGCCATGGATCCGGTACCTGAGTAGTTTCCCGATAGGGAAGGTAAAGGCCTATAGACGCCTGAGATATCGAAACGACCAAGGCGCCCTTCTTCACTTCTTCTCGTCTCCCTCCTCTTCTTCATCCACGACGCGTTTTCTCTCCCGAAAAAGCGTCAGATAATCACCATGGCTATAACTACACAGCGGAAAGAGATCAAGGTTGGCACCGAGTACCTGAAGACTCTAAAACGACACGAACTGTTGGGGCTCGCGAAGGTGAGTGTTAGTAGTGGCCTCCGCGAGTGATCCTCACTTGGACCCATTGATTATTGACTGACCTTTTGTTCTTATAGCATGAGAGCATCAACCCTTCGCTGAACGACAACGAGATCATCCGGCAACTCCTGGTCGAATACCCAACGGGTGTTCCAGGGTATGTGATTGAACAATGTCGTTGCATAGATCCTGAAGGCTGAGAGAGCTTCGACAATTGTCACAGACGACTGATAACCAGTCTTCGAAGGCGTAATTGTGCAACTCAACAAGCGGTGATGAGGTCTGTCGGAGAAGAGATTTTCATTGCCACACCAAATCGACATCAAGTTGGAAACAAAGACGGTGCGTTGTCGTTGATCGTCCTTACCTGTATCCCTTCAATGATCTCGTGTATAGAAGCTCAATCTGTAGTAACAAACGGAGTCCAGAGGCCTCAAATTGTTTATAGAGAGACGGCAGGCAAGCACTCACCTGACAGTTCAATATTCGGTAAAACTAACGATAGTTGAATATAGATGGCTTTGTGCCTATCGTAATCGCCGGAAATGCAGGTTCACCTTTGATGTCTGTGGTCCCCACAGATACCAAAAATGAGCCAACAAGAACAGCTACTTGCACTGCACGAAGGTTTATGGCCCTCCCAATGGAGGATAAGAGGGCTAGCCAGACGGAGTTAGGAAGCTGGAAAGACGAACATGGTGAGTGCATCAAGTATATACGACCATAAACATCCTTAAGTAATGTCGTGAAATATCCAGCGGAGCTGGTGAGCACAGGAACTCCCGAGAGTATTGCAAGACCCAAGGGTATAGTCCTTGGCAAGGTCAAGCCTGTTATGGAACCTCATGAGCGAGAGGCTGCTCCGAGTCCCGCCACCAATGATGTGCGGCGACGACTTCAGCTTCCTACCATAGACCGTCCGCCAAGCCCTAGTGCGGTCCCGGAAGTAGTGATCGAGCGCGCGCCCTCCTGGCTGCACGGTGCTAATAGGCTGACCTCGGAACTCGAAGGAAGGGGGCTACTTGCACAGGACACAGAGGTGCCAGCCCATCTGCAGTTCCCTCATGTACCGTTTTCAGCAATACCGAGGGCTGCGTGTGCTATCGACCAGAGGAGGGTGAGAAAGGGGAAGGGGAAGGAAAGGGCTGCCAGTGACGATGAAGAAACGGCTCTTACGCCAGAGCTGTGGGAGAGCGCGCCGGAGGAGCTGGTAGCAGGCGCAGAAGTGTGGATGGCGGAGGTCGAACAAGAGGTATTCTGGCCAACGGGAAGACCCAAGCAAACGATGCTCCGCACAAAAAGCATCCGTATTGTGGGAGGTGCCGACGGAGAGCGGACGACGGAGATACGACAGGAGCCGATAGAGTTCAAGGATACTCGCGGGCGGCGGGTAGTGGTTAGGCACCAGGCTTTGCAGGACCCAGATGTGCTCACCGTACGAAGCACGGCGATTGCCAATCGTCCTCGTACGCCGTGCCCTAGAGCGCATACCCCGTCTGCGGCTGCTGCAGAACCATCTGCTAAGCGGCTGCTTGCTCCCATAGTGTCGGCGAGGGCCGGTCCTTCACCGCTCGTCTTTCCTGCAAGGGGAACAAAGAGGAAGCGCAACCACAACGAGGTTGGATGTATGAGCGCCCCACAATCATCCAAACCTCGCCTCTCGGTGCGGGAGATGTCTGGCGAAGAGGTCGAGGAGCGTACCAAGAGCGGCATACAGTCATTGGCGAGGAAGATGAAGCTGGCGTGGCAGCAGCGCCAGCAGATCAGCGAGGCAAAGTCTTGGGTTGAGCACTACCTGAAGAAGAACAATGCGTGGGCCCAGAAAATGAAGATGCTGAGTAGGCGTCGCCAAGCCGCAGAGGAGGTCTGCATGTCGGCAGCCATAGGACGTTCAACACGAGAGGCGGTTCCGATACCCATACCCAGGAGGCCAATGCAACGTACCCATACACAGTACACGGGTGCGAGCGAGTTTCAGGAAACTTCAGAGTTCGGGGTGCTGCCGGCGATGCCAACGATGCCAGTGGCAGAGACGAGGAAGCGCACGTCGAAGTTCAAACCAGCGGGGCGAGGATGGCTGCCCAATGCTTCTGGTTCAGGTTACCGCAAGGCTTGAGTACGTATCGTCGCTAGCCTGTAGAAGAATAATCACTCTGAACAACGTTTAGATCCAAAAGAGCACGTACAGTGGCTATCCTCCCACCATTCTCATTCCTTTCTCCTTTCTGCTTCGCCCTCCTCCCAATCGGTTGTCTCAACATCCGTCCTAGGCAGAAGTCAAGTATCTAAATCGGATACTAATACACTGCTGTAAACTGTAATGAACCTGTAGGATCATCCTTTGCAAACGTTTTCGCTGCGCAGATCGTGTTTCGCCATGGAAGTATAGCGCGAGGATATTGAAAGTGAGTACGACGCAGTGCAATTGCGAGACCAAAGCCGTCGTCAACAGATTTGGCCTAGAAAATTGACACTAGTGAGGTAACAAGAGGCGGGTTTTGTGTTGGCAAGTGGCATCAGCGAAAGGTGAATGTTCTCAGGCGATCTCTTTATTTGGCAAGTAGCCACAACCTTTGTGGCGTGCGAACCGAATTTACAGTTTTGGCCACGATTCTCAGGCATATGATTGGCTGGAACTATACGAGGCTTGCAGATCGCCGACAACATAAAACCATCATTTGCAGCTGTAGATCTATAGCATGCACGGCCGTGCAATAGGATCATAGGCTTACATTGAGATTCGTAAACTTGGTGACATTTCTGGGTCGTAAACGAGACATGAGAACTTGTTGCCGAAAAACATGACAATGTAACAAAAACGTGTGTACGGTATATTGAAGTTGCAGAATTTCGAAGAAGAGAAGACCAAAACACCGGGAAGCAGGGGGTTTTAGAGTTGGAACTTAGACATCAGTACGCATTGTATATATGAAAAGAGTCCGAAAATGAAGAAGGTCGCAGGAAGCGCAATTGGATATCGGGGAGGAAGCAGGCACACGCTGTCGTATCACCTAGAGCCCAGATGGAGAGTACCCGCCTCGCTGTCCAGGTCACTACATGGGTATGATTCGAGATTGAATGTGCAAAGCGAATTTCGAGAGCGCGATAGCTTGCAAGAACGTGACTCAACAAGCACAGCAACTGCAGCAACGGATGAAATCGATGAAAGACAGCATCAGGCCAAGTACTCCCCGAGAAAATTATCAACATATAAAACGAGTGTGTGGGGTACGATCCTTGCTTCACTATAACTCGTAGAAGGATACGCGTCGAGGGGAAGCGAAGGATGTCGTAGGAACGATGGTATGGCGAGACGGAATGAGAACAAGAAGGCTCGAAATAAACAGAAGGACAACACGAGCGCTGCACAAAGTGATGGATGAGGTTGAGAAAGTATAGTGGTAAAATTTGGCGATTCAAGATGCAGTGATGTATGGAGGGATGGGAGCCGGAAATTAGCGACGAGATGCCTTGATGCAGGGTAGGGAGAGAGCGGATGTGGGTATATGAGAAGGAAGCGTCACAGGGCCGCACAGATCGCAATATGCGAATCGAATACACAGGGATAATTTTAGTGGCGAGACGCAGCACATAGGAAGATTGTGGGCGACCGGGCGACGTCTGTGTCTATCGTCTGCGCGGTGGTACGCTGTGTCGCGGCGGCAAGTGATGCAGAGCGTGAATATGGTGTAGATGATTGCAGCGTCGATAGAACCACAAGAAATGGCGAGACACGGGTATGTGTATGGTATAGAGTAGGCAGTATAGGGAGTATAGGCAAGGGTCCACAAGTGTCCATGAGCGCACATTTTGGTAGCAGGAGCAGTGAACAGAGCACAGTGCAAGAGCCACACAAGCCGGACTTGGACAACGGTACCGGCAGCTTCCTATAGCCCTCCATCCAGCACCCCTCGCACGTCATCTACTTGGGCAAGGTCCGTAAGGAACGGCACCAGGTCGGTGAGTTCTGTGTCGTGAGGGTCGTTAAACCATGAAGATACCGGGACAGCATTATTGGGATGGAATATATATGATGCGGGGGAGTTGTCTATGATGATTGTGTCCGAGATTGGTCGGCCAAGCTGAGACAGGTCCTGGAGAGAAGATGCGTTAGCTGAGGTGGAAACATCACGCTATCAAACTCACCTTGACGTAGTTGCCTCTATGGTTGTAGCAACTCTCCCTGAACAATCGATGTGAAACAACACGATGTATGTCGAGCTTGTCCAATACGGGGTCCGCATACTTCATCATAAAATCAGGCGTCTGGGATATGTAGGGTTTAGTGATTACTCACCTTGCTAAGACTCGCCGTAAACACAACAATCTCGTAGATCTCCCCCATCTTCTTCAGGAAGTTGTCAACCCCGGGACGCTTGATCACATACACATTGTGCCAGTGATACTCGATCTCTACAGGAACAACGTAATCTGCCTGCTGTATTGACTGCAAGGACGATATCGATAAGCCGAACTGTAATCGACTGTAACAACTTTTTGACATACCTTGAAGCTACTATGGACCAGAGTCTCGTCCAGATCCAGCACTAGGCATTTCCGTCCGGCTTGTTTCGCTGACAATGGCGGTAACAAAGGTCGGGGGACGCCGTCTGGACCAATGGGTATACCCGCCCCTCCGTTTGCAATCAGCCTTTCCTCCTCGTCCTCAGGATCCTCCATAGGCGGAACATCTCCCTCTTCCTCATCCGTAAAGCTCGTCGACGCGTCAGACTCATTCTCCGAATCTCCTTGTCGACCGGCTTCATGTAGCGAGTCTCGTTTTGACGAACCTGTCGACCCCGGTGGTTGCACGGCGCCTGACGTCAAGCCAGCTGTCTCTTCGGGAGGGAGCGTCTTCGTTGGTGTTGGTGGGACAACAACAGCCGGATCGTCAGAAGGTGGAGGGACGTCTACAGGTTGCAGAGGTGGGGGTATAGGTATTTCTCGAGCAGTTTGCTTCTCCTCAGCGGGAGTGGACTGTTCCTCCTTCGACTCCGTCACTGTCGGTGTGGGCGGCTTTTCCTGCACATCACTTGATGGAGGGGCTGCCACTGGAGACGATGCCACCGCGGGTTCGGGCTGAGTCTGGGCCTGCGAAGGCTTCGGCTTTTCGACAGGCTCAACATCCGGTACATGCGCTCTAGGCGGCGGGCCAAAACATGGAACGAGGGTATGGAGTAACTTGGAGATAAGTGACGGTCCACCAGACTTTTTCTTCGCCTTTGCTCGCTTCGACTTCTTTCCCTTCAGCTGCCCCGCGTCTGTCCCTGTCGCAGCAGTTGACGTAGTGTGCGCAAGTTCTGAGTTGGACTTGTCAGTGGCTTTGTGACGCGAAGACTGCGTGCGGGCGTGAGTATGCGTACTCGTAGAGGCGCGGTCCTTCTCAGCCTCTCTCGCGCTTGAGCCTTCTGTCGCGTCCATCTTGGTATTTGCGAGTGGCTGTTCTGGTTGCGTACTGGCAGACGCGACTGGGGGAGCGGCTGACTGTGAGGATGACGGTTGTCCGGAGGCGTCAGTGCTGGATGTTCCGTTAGGCACAGCTCCCGAGCCAGACGAAGAGGACTCCGCTTGGCCGTTGAGAGGCTGGGAAGACGCTCCAGAGACAAGCTGGGAGTTAACTTCTGTCTGAGGTCGCTGCTGCTGTTCGGAGTGGTTGGGATCCTGTAGAATTCGTCACTCCTCGGTTTCCTTGCCAAGAAATTAAGAAATGACGTTACCTGCAAAGAGGGGTTGTCTGCCATGTGCCTGGCAGATATAGTCCTGAAGAAAGGAGGGAGACGGGTATACGAGTTGGAGGCAAGACGACACCTCCGCCGTCGCTGCCCCGCCAAACAGCCAGCCGTATTTGCGCTTGTTTGGCGTGAGAACTTTGTCTACCTTTTTGGGAATACAACGCCTCGCGAGTAAAGCGTGGCCACGGTCAACGTTCAACGTTCAACGGCCAACACTGACTTCTTCAAAGTTCTGCAGGCTGGTCTGTAGCAACAGATTGGTCAAGCATATTCAGATATACCCCTCACGAGTCGTGAAGGCAAAATACCACCTCGGTTTCTCTGACTTCCGAAGTACGTCCGCTCATGGACAAACGCGTAGTGTCACGGCCACGGTATAAGTAATGTCTTGCTTAGTGGTATCGGCAATGACTTCTTACGGATCCTGAAGTGATATTATGTTAGCATACTGACCAATTTTACGCACCAGCGATGCTCTAGTAGTCGGGTAATGCGCGGCTCGAAGCGAGCCCCAAGAACAACAGCTTCCAAACCACTTGATAAAGTATGTGCTACTAGCGTTGTAACGACATTTTATCAGTACTTATCGTGACACCTGCCAGTGCCAAACAATAACGCATCCTCCCATACCCCACCCCACCCTGGACACTCCAAGATCGCCTACGTAAAACAATGCCTTATTATATGAGCTTGTCAAGCCTGTTGTTACTTGTAAGTATCGGGGAAGTATGTGCGAAGTATCTAATGGATCACATACCTCACAAAAATATCATGCGCGAACTGTGTTATATCCTTCAGGTTGAGCTCGATGTCATCGTACTTGAATGGCTTGTTCGCAAACAGGCCCTCCACAGAGATCGTAAAATGCTTCCCGGAGCCGCCAAGCAGGCCGCTCAGCGTTCCATCCAACTCCAACTTCTGTATATCCAGAGTGCTCATAAGCTTCTCCAACGCTTCTTCCCCGAGTTTGAGAAGCTCAAGGCTGCCTTTCTCTACCAGGTCGAGAGCCCTAGTGGCAACATCCAGCGCAGCAGTCGAGTGTTTAGCAAGGTCCAATGCCGCGCTTGCTGCCTGATATGCTAACCACTCGACACCCTTGACAAGATCGTCGATAGCCTTCTGCGCAGCGTCCAAGATGGCCTTCTGGGCCTTGACGAACTGATCGAGCGTGGCCTGTGCTCCCCGCAACGCTGCATCCCCGCCCTTCTGTACGCCATCCAGAGTCTTCTCCGCGATGTCGACAGCTGCACCAGAAATACGATCAGCAGCTTTGACAGCATCGGTCGCATCGTTGAACGCGGCATTCCCGGCCTTTCCAGCTGCTGCGACAGCATCCTCGGCGATTGGTATGGCACCTTTCACCGTTACGTAGTCTATACTGCGAAGCACGGCTTCACAAGCGGTGAGCACGCCGTCCGCGACGCCCTTAGAGGCCTTCAGGGTACCCAGTGCGACATATAACTCTGGGATCGCGGCCTTCTTCCTGCATTTTCACGTTTTCATGTTCAGTGGATGATCCCTATCAACGAGCATGTGCAAAATAGAGACTTACCAAAACTGGGTCCACTTAGCGTGCTCGTAATCGTTGATTTTGCCCTGCACACCGTTGATATCGTTCTGGATGCTATCCACCTTCGCCTTCGCGTTCTCGATGTCCTTCTCGGCGTTCCCGAACTTCTGGTTGAACGCTGCCTTCTTGCTCTCGAGATCCTTCTCCTTCTGAGCAACATCTGCGTCCCAAGCGTTCTTCGCATTAGTAACCGCCGCCTCCGCCTGACGCATCTTGTCAGCTCTGTCTGCGTTGGCGTGCTGGACCGCATTCTCTGCGCTTTTCAAAGCAAGATCATACTTCGTCCGCTCTACATCGACGGCATCCTGGAGCCGCTTCAAGCTGGCTTGGTACTGGGTGACTGCCGCACCAGAGGCGTCGTTGACTTCATCCTGATGCGCGGTCCACGTCTGGTACTTGGCGTCGAGGTCGGCTTGCGCTTTGTCGATTGCAGCCGTGAGCTTGTTCTTCTCTTCTTCCACCTTCTTTTTCGCCTCGTCAATAGCGCTTTGCTCCTTCAGCTTGCAAGTCTCCACCATCTTAGCCAGCTGATCGCGCAAGTAGGACAGCATATGCTGCTCAAAGAGGGCATGAAGCTGAAAGTCGAGATGTGAGAGGTCCTTGAGATCAACAACGCCCAGCATCGTGGCATCGACATTGAACACGAGCAGATCCGTGAACTGCAAGGCAAAGTCGAACTTGAACACTGGCTTGGGAAGCAACTCCAAGTCGAGGAGAATAGAAATGTCTGACCCGAGGACGGTGAACATGCCGTCTAATGTCATCTTCGCAGCGGCACTGCCAATTTCGAGATCCATGGCGACTCCATTGGTGCCCGAACCCTTGATCTTGAGAGGCCCGACAGGGAGCTCGCCAATGGATCCTTTGACGTGTAGAGAAGAGTTGGCAATGGCTGCTCCGGCATGTATCTGCGTACCGAAGAGGAGGATGTCCGCCTCAAATGAGAACCCGGCTGGGTACGAGATGGATCCAATGGTAGCACCAGTAGACATGTAGAATTGGACTCTGAGGAAGTCGAGGAAGTCCGAGGGATCGTGAATGTCCAAGCCGGTCACCCTGCGCAAAAAGGCGACGACATCTAGTATAGACAGTTTCTGGAGAGCACCACTGAGAAGTTCCTCTTGAATTTCAATCAGTATGTCGCTCCATAGATGCTGAAACTGGGGTAAGACGTACGTGTGGGATCCTCGCTGACCTCGAACATGACCTGTCCGTCGACATTTCCGATAGAAAGGCCTCCCTGGAAGGCGAATTCGTTCGGAACACCGGTCACGAAGAATATCGGCAAGTCTATACCGAGTTTGAGAGCCAGGTCAGGACCAACACTGACACTCTCTCCGATACCGAAAGGATCCTTCCACAAGCCCTGCATCTCGCCGGCGATGGAAACTGTTTCGTCTATGATCGCTAGTGTCGCTCTGAAGTCGAGTGGATCGGCTGCATGAGGGACAGGGACCTTGAGACCTGCTGAGATCTGAAGTTGTACGGGAGTCGTAGAGATGGCTAAGGTAATTGGGTCGGTCGTAATTCCCTTCCCAAGGTGTATCACGGTATCGTCTGGGACAGATATATCAAGGGAGAACTTCTTGGCCTTGGAGTAACCAGCGTTGAGAATGAGGCCCGGCGTGGGTCGACGGAGCAGTTTCCTGAATGATGTTACCTCGCCCACAGTGGCACAGATTTGTACTCCTGTTATGTACACAAGTCAACCGTTATTTCTTTCTACGATGAATATACACTGACCTTGATGAATATCATACTTCTGAGGGTTCATTGCAGACAGCGCGGGGTCGTCCTTGGAGGCGGCAATAAGCGCGAGGCCCTGCAAAGAGATACTTCCCAAGGGAGTTCCCTTTAACTCCTTGAAAAGGACTCCAAGTGATGTCGAATCTCCCAGTTCCTCGAATTGGCCGTAGACCGTCCATTCCATCTTCCCGGCGCCGGCAGCCTTGTAAAGATGAACGACAGCTGATATACTTGCGAAGTCCAGTTCGTCTATCTCTAGCTGGCCCGCGAGGACGATTTCCGATGATCTTCCTGAGTCGGTCTTCTCGAACGATAGGCGGATCGAGGCTTCTTTCAGCGAGATGATGTCAACTTCCGGGAACTTCACCTCAGCAATACTCCCCTCGACAGTAACTCCAGCAGATGATACCTGAATCCTGGCTGAATCCGCCCTATATCCTTCAAATTCCAAGGAGTCCACCTCAATCACAAGGCCATTATCGGTTTGAATGGATATTGTGGCCGAACCGATGCTGAAGTCTAGCTGAGTAGGAGGCGAGAGCGAGCTTTGCGAGGGGAAATGATGTGCAAAGAATTTCAGGAGCCCACTGACACCGAAGTTCTTGATCGTAGCTTGGAAGTTGTACTGTCCACCGACAGTGTAGTAACCTCCGAGATGAGTTACGCTATCACCGGTGCTGAGCTCAGCTTGCAGGTAGAAGCTCCAAGCATCTCGAGGCTTGCTGGTATCCAACAGAAGGCTTAGGCTAGCCGTCTCGAGCTGTATACAACCATTGGTCAGGAGCAAGTTACTTCCCAGATCAGCTATTACTCACAGTTATCCCCGAGCCAAACGCGTTTTCCCACTTGTCACTTTTCAGGGAGGCATTCAATTCGACGTCGCCGTCAACCTCGTCGATTACGAAGTCAAACTCAACGGGTTGTTTCGAAGCAGGAGCATCCACATGCATGTCACCGACAATGCTGTAGCCGCACTTCATCACAGGCTTCCCGCCGAGACCAGAAGTCGTGGACTGGATGGCAGATAGTCGCAGACCGATGCGGCTGAGAAGAACACCTTTGCAAAGAGACAGAGGACTGGATATGTTCAAAACACCTTCGATGAATAGGGTTGACATGGCAGGTTGTTTAGCCCAAGAATAACCAAGCCCGAGCGAGGACGATACACGCATCTGGAAAGAATCCACGGGAATTTGAAGGACGTCTTTCAGGACGTGGAATACTGAACCGTGCTCTGGCCCAAGCGACAGAGTTGCCGTCATGGACCATCCCAACGGCTTAGTTGGCTCGCTAAGTCAAGTATCAGTGAACGCAACCCTAGTCACGGTTGAACGACGATACGTACAATGCATAATTCTGATAGGTGATGACCACATCCTTGAACTGGAAGGAGTTGAATGATGTTCCTGCAAGCAGTGGTAATAGCTCTGAGGCGAAAAGAGTATCGACTTGAACATGCTGGCAGGTAGGAAGCTCCTTGCCGAAGATGACATGGGAAGGCGGCGGACCGTGCCAACTCATCAGCTGCACAGGCTTGTCCAGTCCAAATAGGTTGATAGAGCCGGTGAGCGCGAACCCGTCTGAAGGTGGGGTAGAAGTTGTAGGATCAGCACTGTCTGAAACCTGTGGTTTCTGCGCGATGCGTGGATTCTTGATGACCACTCCTCCCAGATTGACTTCCGCACGCCCTTGCGACGCAGCTTGCCAGGCCAACTGGTGCACGGGGTGCTTCATAACCTGGCTCAGCCTGTCATAGCTTCCATATGTCGAGTTTGGCTGCGGTTGGCGAGGATTCGAGATAATTGCAGTCGCAGTATCTGGGCCGTTGGACGCTGCAAAGAGTTCAGTCACACTTCGAAGATAGGGAGAGTCAGGGTACCTTGGCTAGCCGTCCCCAGAGCAGTGGTGGAAGACTGAAGATCAAAAGCCGATGCCGGTAGAGCAGTGGTTGCTGGCAAGTTGAGAGAATCGTAGATGGCTTTAGGCACCTGAGGATGCTCGACACCATGCCACCTCTTGAGACCGAAATGTTTAGCAAGATAAATATCTAGAATGAGGTGATCGAGTTTTCCTTCGATGACTAGAGGCGAATAGCAACTGAAAGCAGAGTACTGAGTATCCCACATGAGCTGGATGACCCAGAGGGTGTCTGATCAGTCACATACTTTATCGAAGAATTTACAAGTCTCAACTCACCGGGGGCCCAGCGAAGGGTGTCGACACGTCAGTTGGGATTTGGAAAGATCCTGTGTACAGCAGCGAGGGGACCAGCCATGCAGACTTTGACTCGCTGATCCATGGCGGGATGGGAAAGACGGAAGCCAAGCCGGCGGAGTTGATGTAGTCAACATTGCCCTTTCTCACAGCTCGCGTGATAAGAGAGCCTTGCCAGCCTTTGCCTGAGGCGGCATTAGTCTTTTTCAACACTAGACTTATGAGAGAAACTGCGCTATAAAACATCGACTTCATTTCAATATGGTGTGTATATAGCAAAGCAGATAGACTCACCGGTTGATGTTGCTGTGTGACTCGTATGTACCAAAAAACTAAGGGTCCTCTGGTCAACTACGGACCAACATCAAGAGCAATAACGTCACGCACCACATTGTTTACGGATTGCCAGTCGCCATTCAACAAAGGCCCAAATTTAGGATCCGACCGGTGTAACCACTATCAGATCATAATTCGAGGTTAACGGCTACATAGCTGAGAGTGAATCAAGACTTACAGCGCCAACATCCTTGACGTCCTCGCCGGGCCACAGAGTACCACGTGCCCACTGGAAATCAGTTATGAGCACCAGTAGATGTTTGGGTAGTCGCATGTGTTACACGTACTTCATTGGCAGGTACGCCCATAATGTCGTCGCCGCCGGCAAAGTCCAGGGCATCACCGGGGAGCTTCAGCGACGTCTTCGTCAATGTAAGCAACGACCGATGATCTTTCAACTTGTCTTCCAATTCGCTGACAGACTTTTCCTCCGGCAGGACCCTGAACCAGCCGTCCCAGCAGTTCCTGTTGCGTTTCTCTGTTTGCGCAGCGATCATTGCCTTGACATCTCCCACCGTCGTGTATGTGATATAGTGCCCAAACAAGTTCGTTGAGATGGGTAGGATTTCGTTCTTGGCGGCGCGTGCGGTAGCTTCTTCCTGCGAGATAGCAGAGAAATCGAGCCAAGAAGTCAAGTTCATGGAACTGTTCCTCGCCTTCTCTTGGGCAGCGAGGCGATCAAGAATGTGCTGGAGAGCCTGAGGTGACAGCCATGCACCTCCCGGAACGAAGTATACCTTCCAGCGAGGGGTCAGTGGCTCCTTCGGCTCCCAAAGTCGCGCTCGAGAGCCAGCATCCTCAGCGTACTGGGCTACGTCGATCCAGATACTGCGCTGGTCGCCGTACCGATCCTTGCTGGATTCCTTTGCGATGATTCCCTGTGCCGGCCAGGTCACGAGCTGTTGCCCGTTCTCACCCCAACCTGGGAAAGCTGGCTTATCGTTGCCGACGGCCCAATCTTTCTGGTATGTAGCGAGAAGAGTCGCATAGTCCGCAGCGCCAATGCGCGCCTTGAAGTCTTCGAGTTTGACGAAGAGCGCAAAGGTGTTCTACAGTGGGCATAAGTATTAGTGTACTAATTAACCAAATTGAGGCAAATAGTGATAAGATACATACACGGTGGACGCATTTCACGAAGGGGCCAACATCGGTAATGATGGTACTAAAGGTAGTACCCTTGCCAAGGCGAACGGCAACATAGCATTGGATGTCATACACCGTGACGGGTGTGGGGTCCGTGGTAGAGGTAGGGGGGCCATTTACTTTGACAGTGCCTTGAGCAGAGTCGTCAATACGAAAGTAGTCAATCGATGGTTCAGCCATTAGCTTGAGGATAATCGAGAGAGTAGTGGTGAATGTCTAGTAGACTGGTGCTAAGTGAGAGGAGCGAGAGCTCGATATATAGCATGTTGAGCGGCAAGTTACAGAAGCTCATAAATGACATTGGACAGTCATCGCCCATGCTTCAAGAGTATCACCATTCATCGATGGCAGTGCAGGCATGGATGAGAGATGTGAGCTGCCACAGTCGATGGACGGCTTTCACTCGGTGGTATACCAGATGTAGTCGTATGTTCTGGATAGGAGAACCCGGTCAGCCCACTTATGCAAGGCACAGGCATAACAACAGTATAAAGTACCTGACGGTGCAAGATCCTAAGACGAAACACGCGAAAATCTGTTCCGTGTTGAACAAATCGCTTGCACTTGGGACTTGATGACTCGCGAGCGTAAAGTCATTGTGGTCATAGCTCTTCAGGTCAAAGCCTACGGTACCATTCCTCTGTGAGTCGATACCATTGCACGTCAATTGTGATAGCTTCCAATCACTTACCTGTTCGGACCTACTTCTGGCGAGACAGCATCGTCAGACACAGCGGTTCAGACTTTCATTCCTATGTCCATTGGTATCTAAGCTGTCAGATAATCTCGGTTTATGATAAGGCGAAACGCACTCACAGGACCGTCGATAGATCTCCGCTCGTTAAGCAGCCCCCAGTTGCATATAGTCCGCCTGGCTCTCGATTGCAGTTCCGTTGGATAAGGATGACCATGAGCTTCCCAGAACAAGGATATGTTCCTGAATGTGCCCAACAAATGATAGCTAGAAAAGCGACTCGTTTGAGAGCAAGTGGCATCCGTGGAGCAGAGTACTGGCTTGGAGTGGGACGTTGAATGCTGAGCCTAATGGAATCGTTCGAGCCTAAAACCCGCAGGGCCGCAGCTATAAAGACGTGATACCATTCATCAGGCGAGTAGGGGCACGACGAAGGACAGAAAGGGAATTTCAGCCAGGGAGATGCAAAAAAGAGCGAATAGCAGCTGTAAGAGATGGTACCGGAAAGCATAGTAAGCACATAACAGTAATATAACACTGTCAACGTACCCATGCACATAGGTAACCGATTTAAGCCTCCCTCAAGCCCGGGGCGTACAAACTAAACCCGTAGCACGACCAGGACAGTTCAACTGTGAGAAATTTATATATTATACCAGGCTCTCCTATTTGGCGTGATACATTGTTAGATCGTAAACCAACAAGTCGTAGGAGTACCCTCAGACTCGATGTAACAATACGTAAGTAGCTAGGACGTGCATGTCAGCGAAGGATCGGTCAAGATTACCGCGTTGACGAACCTTTACCACTCAGTACGAATACCATCTTCCAGGTCTCCTAAGATTGGTCAAGTCCAATAGTTCCAAGGTAACATTCATGATTCGTCCAGACTCCACCGGAAGCTCAATCAAGTGCCAAACAGAGGCACACTTGGACGAGCCTGTGTCGACGAAATCGGATCTAAAGAGTGAGGAAATGACAGATCGACGTTAGATTTATGAGGACGTTATCCCAGTTTTCCACATTATAGCCGTGAGCGAGGTGGTCGTAGTCGACGTTCATTGTAGTTACCAGCGTCTATCATCAGTGGCCGTGATTAACATTTGTGTCTCCGAATCAATTCGCGAGACTTGCAGTCCGAGCGAGTCCGCGGTACTGGTCTTGTTCGAGTCTTGTTCCAACTTGAAAGTTCAGAACGTTCAGACCATGGCTATACGCTGCAAGAGGCCATACTCAGACTTGTGATGGGTACATATTGCTGATGGATATCTTTTAGCAATGCCCTAACACGATGACTGATTACTTTCTGCTCGTCTGATATAGCTGAGCTAAGTATCTGTCAAGTACAGACGGAACATGGGTTTCCAGAAGATGGAGATCATCATAGTGAGTCGATGCCATGTTCGAGTGCTGTATAAACGAATACGTACTCATTATTTGTTGTGTACGGTGTTCACGCAGGCTTCGATTGACTGACTCCGAGAAGACCGTGTAAGCGAGGCGATGCATGAAAACGCTTGCGTCACCCATGATCAGCCAAGAACCACGAGAAAGATTCACGAAGATCCACAATAACATGCAGGTAATCATATTCAGGCATGAGGATGTTATCGCAAACATTGCGTAGCTCAAGAATCACTCTAGCATGAGAAAGCCTCACCGCCTTCAAACACAGTCTACTCCGGCTACTCTCGCACGCTCTCTCACGTTCATGACACATGCCCCATCCGGCACCTTACGACTCCGCGGTCAAGCCAATCGCCACTGTGCATATCCCGATCGTTTGGTCGTTTTCCATCCCGTCCAAAGTGGCGGTGTAGACTCTGCTGCGCGACGCCTCCTTGGAACCTATGGGAGCCACCCAATCACCTCGCGCTGGTTTCGTGTTCCCCGTGGAGGATCCATTTTACCCACGAACCATAACGCTTACTTGAACAGGCCGTGTCAAATATCCTTATATGGCTTCCGTCCTCTCACGTCGTAAGCGTACCAAGCGGCTTCCTCACAAACATCTATTAGAGCCGCAGTCGTAGGCTGTAACTGATTCGATGCCCGCTCGTGAGAAGGCACGATATAAAAGCACGTTAACAACGATGTTGACGTCTGCATCTTTTCGTCCTTCCCTCCACTAAGTATGCGAACAGGTCTTGCGTTGCTGGCTTTAGCCTTTTCGACGGCAGTTTGTGCAAAGCCACGGGGATCGGTGAGTGCTTGAGTCTTCAATTTACGACACACGTTGTGCTGATTTACAGTTTCAGCGCGCGGATGACGGCCCCGGTCATGATTCAAACGACAACGACGACGGCCCTAGCAGCGTGAGCGCTGCGCCATCGTCGGTCGCAACCTCGACCGCAACGACAAACTCATCATCGCCCTCCACGGACTCGTCGTCACTCGTTGGCCTAAATGGAGGCGTAGTTTGCACAGACCTGATGTGTATCGGTGGCTTGGTGAACGGCTCGACGGTCCAATGTATGCATTCATCTCAAGTGGTGATGTTTGTGTTGACCATGCTTTCTGTCTAGATACCCTCCAGAGTCTTGGCCGAGCGAAACTCGGTTGGATTGCTATGTAAGCACACTTTTTTTGTATTCTAATACCTTTGTATTTTCTCATGCACGCGCCTTCAGGGGGTTCGGGAGTCAAATGGCTAACACGCCGATGGTCATTATGTGGCCGAATAATGACGGCAACATAACGCTCTCCCAACGACAAGCCCCTTCAGAGGTCATGCCTACTGTCGCTTCTAATCCTCCTCGCATCGCGACGTTGGAACAATCGCTCTCCTCAATCTCAGGGTCAAATCCGAAACTCGTATTTACGATTCCTGCGGACGGCACGGAGAAGACGGGGAAGAGTAATGTCATATGGGCGTTCGGAGGCACCAACCCGGATTCATCAGCAGTCGATGCCACACTCACCCAACATCTTGAGTCTGGCCCAACTCAAATCGACTTGTCGCAAACTCTAGCTGCGGACTCCAAAGATCCAACCAACCCCATCTCGACTATCGCCCAGTCCACCTCCAGCTCAAGTGGCTCTGCACCGAGCGCGAGCACCAGTGGTGATCAGGTGTTCGCCGGGATCCCTTTACTGCCATATCAGAAGTATATCATCGCCCATGCGATCCTCAGTATGCTTGGATTCTTGGTCTTTCTACCTCTTGGAGCGATCATTGCGAGGTGGCTTAGATCCTTCACGCCGATATGGTTCACGGCACATTGGGTCATTCAGTTTGGTGTTGGTGAGTATTCCCGTCTCTTGCGCTGCTTTTCATCCAGTCTCCGCCTTGGCAGTCGAAGACAGCCAGTGGCGCACAGCGCCTACCCACGCACAGCGCGTTTCCCGCTCCCGCCGTTTCATTGCAATCTATCTTTTCGTAGATGCATTTACGTCCAACTCCGTGATCCTTACCATTGCTAACTGGAATTGTTCGACGTGACCGCAGCTATGCCCATCATAGTAACCGGCTTTGCCCTCGGCGTTCATGCTGTCAAGCTGAACGGTGTTCCCTCACTCTCTGATACCCACATGAAATGGGGCGTCGCCCTGTTTGTTCTGTATTGGGTCCAGGTGTTCTTGGGCGCGATAATCCACTTCTTCAAACCCGCAGGTGGATGGGTGAGGGTGAAAGGCAGGACATTCCAGAATTACTTCCACGCGATTTTGGGACTGTTCATTATTGGTGTCGCGTTCTACCAGGTACGTGCCATCAGTGATGTGGGCAGTGCATTGCATCGATTGAACATGTGATACAGGTGCGCACAGGATTCCGAACAGAATGGCCCTTGTACACTGGCCGTGGCAAGGTCAGGAATGGAGCAAATATAGCTTGGATAGTCTGGCTAGTGGTGCGTTTGACTTATATTTTATCTCTTCATTTAGCTAACGTGCGAGTCTCTGTCGTAGCTCATCCCGACGTTCTATTTCTCCGGTGTCATCCTTCTGCTCCGTCGACAATATCAGCAGGAGGCGGCCTCGCGACAAACTGCCTCGGTCAACGGGTCGGATGCGCAGCAGCCAATTAATCAGAGACCTGCGAACACATATTAGAAATTGAATGCGGCATAATGGCTCCTGCCGACCGGAGGCTTCAATGTGCCCATCCAGCTCCCTACTAGTATACCATTCCCCACTTCCTATATTGACAATTGTGGTCCCGGACAGTGAGGAGCGTAACAGATATACCCCTCCATTATTACATTCTTTTGCGGCGACAGGACGTCTGCTGTTATCCTAATTGTGTGTAGTCCCGACCTTATACGCTAATAGCTACTTGCGGGAGAGATGATGGGTAGAGTATATTACATAGATGCTATGTATTTACTGTGTTTGATGACTTCTACGAACATTGGACATGAATATGGGCTTTGTATGACGAATCAGCGCTCAGCGGTCAGACCAGAACGGAGAGACTCAGGATGCCGAGAGCAACGTTCGACGAGTGGACTCTACGATATTCAGCGATATCAGAGCACATTTCACTACGTCACGGTGTCTGAGACTTGTGGCAAACCCTCCGCCTCCTTGGAGTCAGTCTCATGATCAGGACGATCTTGGGGTGCTATTTGTGATAGATTCAATGACAGCGGAGCAGAGTCTTTTGCAGCGAGAGAAAAATCGTGTGATTTTTGCCCGGATGTCGACAAGCCATTGGTTGATGGCCATGAAGCGGGGCGCTGTAGTGGTAGCGAGTTTGATGTACCGATCCCGCTCGTACTGTTGAAGGAATTGCGGTGGAGATGGTGTGGTACTTCAACAGACATCATGTCTGCGACACCTTTTGCACCGTGTGGGGTTAGTTCAACACCTCGTTCACGCTTAGGCCCAGAGGCAGAGTGGGGCATTGTTAGGGACAGAGTATCTACCCGGCATGAGCGTTAGCAAAGGGGTCAAGACAACCGAAGTACATCCAAGTACCTTGCCTTGAGGGAATCGGTTCCATTAGTAACACGTTGTCTCCTGGAGATACTAGCATGGGCAAGCTACCACTGGTACTACCGACGAGTTCGGATGACGGCAAAAAGACATCGATCTCTTCTAAGGCTGGAACGACTGATAGTATGCCATCGGGCAATTTTTGATCATCCACTGGAGATATAGAGCGCAACTCGAGCGAGGATAGCAGCTCTGAAGGATTTCGCTGTTCGGTCCGAGGAAACGGCAATGATTCTGTCTCGTTGAAGGGGTTGCCACTTGGTACAGAGGACGAGCTTTCGGCCACGATGGGCTCGGATGTTTCCGCAAGATGTTGAGCAGAGACGAGCGTACGCGAGTTACTGTCGTCGGCCACGAAGTTATCACTGGGACGTTCCTCCGGTATGCCAAGCGCTTGCAGTATTCTAGCAACTAGAGGGTCCACAGTTTCTGAGCTGTGATCGCCGTTAGCCCTTGTGTAGAGCTGCCCTTCACCAGAGACGCCAACATGAGAGAGAAGGGACGCCAGCATAGGCGTATTGGCCATGTCTCGCGCAGCGTCTTCTGGCGATAACGTTGTTAATTCGCGTGAGGATGTCGTGTCAGGCGAATCCGGTTCCGATTGCCAATCGTCCTCGGGTGGTAGGGTTTCCGCAAAGTCTTTCATGGACAGAGGCTTCTGAGAACGACGAGATGGCGAGCCAAAGGCGGAATATAAGTTGGCGAGCATAGGCATACGTGCAAGATCGGGCTCGAAGAATGCTGCCTCAAGTGCGTCATCTTCTTCAACATCTCCCTCTCTCCTTTGTCCATCGACAACCTCGTCGCTTTCATCGTCATGACTAACGGCTTGGTCGCCCTTTGCATGGGCTGGATCGTTGGGCAATTGTTCAGGAGCTGTCTCTATAATAGGGAATGACCGCCCTAGAGAACGACCTCGTTCGGTCTGTCTGACGCCTCTCTCATCGAACAGATTATCTTCAGCGAATTTCTTCAGGATAGCAATGAGCTCCGCAATACGTCCTTCACCGTCGAGTCCATTCGACTCGCCGTCTTCCTCGCCACTGGCGCCATCAGTCGCGTCTTTCGCTAACACAGCAACAGGAACAGTCTCGATAATACCCCGAGGCTTTCCACTGGCGGTAATTACCTTCTCTCCCGGTCGCTGGGTCTCAAGTAGCTTGAGTCGTCGAACACGCCACGTCAATATAGGAGTAGGGTAGGGCAAGAAGTCGGCGAGGGCCTGTACTAACTCATCTGTGAAGATGGAACTTCTGATAGCTAGTACAGCAACCGTCTTCCAGTCTTCAAGTTGTTGGTCGTCGGTTGTCCAGGGCTGGATCTTATCAATGAGCTCGAGACACTCGGTGGCCATAGATCTGTGTTCAGCGTGAGCCCATACCAGAGCTAAGCGTAGGCGTGGTAGGAGAAGATCAAAGATGGTTTTCCAGAAGTACTCCAACTTGTGTTGGCGATTACGCTCACCGTCCTTCCACTTCATGCGTTGGATGACCCGCAGGTGAAGGAGACAGCCGGCCAAGGGGTCTATGGTTATGGACGTGGTGCTAGATGAGCCGACTGGATAAATTTGATGATGGTCTTTGAAATGTGCCTTCGTGAAGGAGACGAACTTCGAAAGCAGAAGGAGTCGGTCTGATGTAATTCACAACGATTGAGCTCACGCAGCGGAGTGCTAGCAATGTATACGACGTACCGTCTGAATTCATCGATAACATAACGTCGATATACACGTTTTGAGCTGCTGCTCTGACAGAGTTGGACGATTTACTCATCCCGAGAGCAGCCTCGCAGACGGCATCCGCGTTTCCTATGGTAGGCGACTTCAACAGTTTCTCAGCTACTCTGAGAACAAGCTTTCTAGAATGCTCGCTCCATGAATTAGAGGTCCCGTTAGATGCTAATTGCAGAGTCCGCTTGAATAGCATTTGATGACTCGGCGTCCAGAGCCCGCGCTCCACGGCATCGTCGATGCGTGAAACGAACAGCTCGATGACAAAGGGGTGAAAGCTGGGTGGGACATGGAAATAGTCATCGTCGTCAAGGATACTGTGTTGATCGTCAGCAATCAGCTGCCCTGAGAAGAGAGGGTTTGGCGAGGGGAGCCCGAGAGGCTGTCGAAAGATCTGCTGCATAATGAGCAGGAATTCCTTGGGATCCTCGATTAGCTTGAGGCCACCTGATAGCCTGCGGAGAACGGAAAGAAATGCTTCAGAGAAGTCTGCATGCATGTCAACTCTCGTATGGATGAAGCGAGAGATGAGCTGGTGACGATCGTCGGTGAGGCAAGCATGCAACACTCGATTGACTTTCTCCGAATGAGGGTGTTTGGAGTCCGATAGGAGAACACATATGCTACGCTCGAACCACTCTTCACATAGCCTCGCGGTCCTCTCGTCGGATCCAGTGGGAAGTCGATGTAGCTGACGCTCGACAAGACCTGCTACCATGTCCATGATGGTTGCATATGTTGATTTAGGCATGGATCGTAGGTTCAGGAAGGAGTGCGAAAGAGTCGTCGGAACATCACATTGCGCTCTGTATCCGATGGTCGAAAATAGGAACCCCGCAAGTTCCTCAGGCTCGAGATCGACTTGTTGCAAGGCTTCCCACATGACGTCGTTGAGAAGCTGGTCGTCCGACTGGATCGCGTCGACAGCGAGAAGTATGTCAACGTCATTCTTGTCGTTGCGCACGACGTGGTCTTCATCGTCAGAAAGAAGCCTCTGGATGGCTTGTTCCGCGGAAGTTTCCGAAATAAGTGACTCTGGGAGAAGATGAGGCAGTACGGAGGAAAAACAGTACGACACAACTTTGTACATCTGTCGACGAGAGATATTGATTCCATCCTTCAGGAACGAGGTTTTGTAGGGGCAGGCGGGCACCGCAACGGGAAAAAACGTCACTGCTGCAAGGAGGAACGCCCAGGCAGCTACTAGGGGGAGAGTCGTGTGTCCGATACTCTCGTGTATCTCGGCAGTGAAGTAGCACAGCCCGACCAGAAAGAGTGCGAGGGAGACTTGCAGCAGTAAAGGAAGGACAGCCGCAATCTCGAACACCTTCCATGAAGAAAGCTGCGGATGCCGAAAGTGTCTGACGCGTAAACGCGCCTGCGCCGATGTGTACTCCCCAGCGAGGTATTCACGAAGCCATTGCTTGACGATGATGCCCAAAGAAGCAGTTGCAAGGCTGAGGACCAGGCTAGCAAACCATAAGATGTTGACCCGTTTTGCGTTGGCTGTAGGACGAAATGTCGACGTAGTGTTGATGCTTGCTTGCGGTAATGTAGAGTTTACGAACCCGCCTGCCACCACGAATGACCCAGTCTGGACCGCGATCTGCTGAAGGAGGGAGACCATGGTACTCGTGGGGTCCTGTTGCAGTGTTTTGTACGACTCAACGAGGAATGCAGTCATCACGGTCGCAAAAAGACCAGCCTGTATTTTTGTGTCAGGAATCAGACTGAAGGTATCAAGTAGCAGAGCACATACAAAGACAAGGATGGTGTCAATATCTTCCTTACAGTCCTTAATCTTGTCTTCGTCGAGCTTCCGGATTATCCTAGATATTCTAGTCCACGTGCTCTCGTTTGAAGAAGGCACCATAGAGGGGAAGATTGGGCTCTGAACGAGAGAGTCGATGTGAGCAGCGGTCATAATCGTCGTCCTGAGGAACTTGGAATCAAATAGATGTTCGACAAGGGGATGCGCGACAGAACAACAAGATAAGGGAGTTTCAGCAAGAGCGTTGATAGCTTGTGAGACGGCTCTCGACTTGTGGTGGTGCTGAATCAAGCTTAAGATGTGGCGTTAGAGGCTGTTCAGAGGAGGCTGTCTGTGGGACTGCTGCTGATCTCCGAAGAAAACTGACGCTGCATGAAAATATGCGCGGAGAACATTTGAGTTAGTACTTACATAGATCAATCGATCAAGTGTACATGTCACACCGCCTACGTCCAGAAACTTTGAACGTGGCATACTACAGTAGTACAACGGCGCGAATCAGGTCAAAAATCCCAAGAAACACATTAGCAAGCTGTCTCACATGTGGCACATTGGACCAAAGAGAGTGCTAGCTTCTCACTTGAAAGCAACGCAAGGGAGTTGGACCTCATTTGGAAACCGTTTCGCGGCTTGGTCGTACGCGTATGTTCAAGTGCCCAAACGTTTATGTAGCTCCTGGACGTTCTGACCTTAAAACTACCATTCATCTTGCTATGCAGCGTGAGTAAAATGACTGTTTTGTTCACATAAAAACTCATACGACTCGAAAGGTCCTGCACAGAGGATTCGTTCTTAGCTGTACGGTGGTGCTAGCGGTTTACATCGGGAAAATAATCAAATCGGGAACTAGTTTTATCTTACGTGGTGGCGTAGATAAACGCTTCTCACGCTATCGCA
>JAXQGN010000415.1:0-24600 GCA_037039805.1 Irpex sp. M6601 | reverse complement strand
GCCCCCTCGACCTCCACCTCAATCTTCGTCCCGCCCGCCAACTCCAACAACGCCGACACACCCTCCACAGCGTCACTCGCCGAGATAGGCTGGCTCACGTACCCGCACGCCCTCGCGAACGACGGATAGTCGAGCTCCAACAATCCATACTCCGGGGCGATCTGCGCGAGCTTGGTGCGCAGCGACGTTTTGAGGTCCTTAGCCATGTGCGCGTACGACTGCTGCGTCTCGATGACGGAGAAGCCCATCTTTGCGAGGAGCCCCGTCAGGCGTTTTCGGCCTTTTTCTTTCCAGATGCCCAGACGCCCGGCGACGTAGGAGGAGTGGTACATTGCGTCGTAGAGGTTCCAGTGACGGAAGAGCATGAAGCGCCATTCGTCGGTGGAGAAGATGGCGCGGTCGTCGGGGTTTTGCGCTTTGTATTCGGTGTAGTCGGAGGAGGAGGAGGTGGTGGGGAGGGGTGGGTGGAGACGGGCGACTTCGTCGTGGTAGACGGCGTGGTATTTGTCGTATTCGGAGCGCGAGATGCGGGAGGTTGTGTATTGGTAGGTGAGGCCTAGGATCGCTAGCCTATCTCCGTCGATTGTAAAGTGGAAGTGGTAGTAGACGGAATGCAAATATGAAGAAATGTTCCTTTGTCAGCTTGTATAGAATAGCAAAGACACACGTAGACGCACCAAAGCAAATCCGTATCCGTGCGCTCCAGGACAGTGGCCAGCAGGTATATCGTCCCAGATGCGCTCTGCGCGTACGACCGCCCAGTCTCAAAATGTCTGTTTATAATGGATTGGAGTCGTTCGCGCTCTGCCCGGGACGTGCGTTGTGGTTTCTGTACATCAATATATCAGAATGAAGTGTAAGTTGGTTGATTGGTTAGTAGGCGAGACAAAGAGAGTGTATGTACGAACGTCTGCTTTTCGTCGTTTGCGCGATGGGCGGTCGCCTGTCCCTAGAGATCTCCGTTTGCCTGATGAGCTGCCCTCCTCATACTCGTCTTCCTCTTCCTCTTGCTCGTCCTCTACGTCTTCATCTTCGTCACCTTCGTCTTCAAGTTCGGAATCTTCGTCCGAGGCGGGTTCAGGTTCGTACTACAACACATCTTCTCAGTACGCCGGCACAATTTACGAATGAGAGAGAACATCACGCACAGCCAAGATATTATACGCCCTCTTCTCCTCCACCAGCTTCTCCGCCCCTCCATCGTCCCACATGACTATCCGCTCACAAACGTCTCCGCCCCCAAAGAGACTTTCTAGGTTCTGTGGCCTAGACGAGTCGATGACGTGCACGTGCAGCTTTTCGCTGAAGTCACTGAACCAGTCGGGCAGGTCGAGGATGGCACCCATGTTTATGAGGATCAGGGTGTGCAGCTACGAGTGATTTGGCATTAGCGTTGGCATTATCAACCACCCACTTCAAAAGTGATGAGAAACGTTAGAACGTACATCCTGATACTCTGCAAACGCATTCTTCTGCGCTATCAACTCGCCGACTCCAGAGATGGGTATGATACGATACATGACGTCGTCCTGCTTCAGCAGCTCAGCCAGCATGCGTGCCGCACATATTGCGTCGACATCGGGTGCGACGAGGATGATGACGGATGAGGCGGAGGTCAGTGGGGACCTTCTGTGTCTCGCGAGGATCTTGGCGTAGGCTTCTCCGTAGGAGTCTTGGTTCGGGAGGGCGAGGTGCGGCGGGGGGAGGTAGACCATCCTGTGCCAGTGCTGGCCACGTGGTTGAGTTGGGCGAGGCTGCGGCTGTTGTTGGGGGTATTTGTGGAGGGTATATATATGTCACGGGAATATGGATGACAATGTGGAGGAGAGGATCGAGGATGGATAAGTCACGAGAAACAGCTCAACAGACGCGATCAACGAATTCGAATTCAACGCGTCCGTCGTGACACAACGCGTGTCGCTACCTCACGTGCTTCGTGTCACCTATCGTCACACTCAACACACAAAGCATTCAACACACCGAAGCACGTCCTCTTTAATATTGTCTACATCAATGCTGATACTGGCTACGCTCATACAATAGGACAAGTGCGAACGAAGTCAGCCGAGCCGCAGAGAAAGTCAGAGTTGACTTCTCTTCGTTATCATTCCTAGTATGCAGATGTGCTATAAGCTAAGTCTCTTCATCACCCCCGCCAACGCAGCCCCCAAATCTGCATTTTCTTCGCAGCCTGATAATACAAACGATCCCACAAGTTCATCGACATTCTTTTCATCACCCCCGTCAACGCAGCCCCCGATCTGCATTTTCTTCGCAGCCTTATATCCTACATGTAACGCACAAGGCGAGCCGAGCGGCGAAAGGCTAAGGTAGTCGTTCTAGACGCGTTGAACGAGAGCCAGAGAGGATGTCGACGTCGCCGAAGAAGGTACTAGTCGAGCGAAGGTGGCTAGCATCAGGAAGGTTGCAGCAGTCGCCAGATGTGAAGCGTGTGGATGGAGGGATAACCCAGCGAGAGCATAAGACACGCCGCCTAATAGACTGTCAGCCACCAGCGTAAATCGCAAACGAACTGGGTTACTCACCGAAGGACCCGACCAACTGCATAAGGAGACTCGAGTGTACAACCTGTGAGGGAAGCTGAGGGACGCTATCCCAAGTATCGCATATCAAGGGCGAGTGCCATGGAAGTGGTGGATGGTAGAGAGGGTAGGCTACTGCTGGGTGTTCACAGGTTGCAGGCGAGGTCACGGCGGGGAGGGCATAACGACCGACGATGAGCAACAGGTCGACGACGAAGACGAGGGTTGGAGAGCCATTGGGTAGACCATAGGTTACAGACGTTGACTTCCGAGCCCTAGAGGAGGTAGTCGAGGAGGCGAGATGGTAGAAGAGAGGAAAGAGAGATGCGGCCTGACCCGCGACGACGACGGGAGCTTTATAGAAACTCAACCACCACGGCTGACATAAGATAGACGAGCCAAACAACGCGTTTGTCAGTCACGTTCGATCGCGACGACGCGTTGTTTGGCGTCGGTCCAGAATGGAAGGGGTGGCTGGACGAGAGCGAAGTCAGCTTCTTCTCGCGCACGCACCAGATACTATTTTGACTCTTCTTCAAGGTGCAGCTTCAAAGACTGTGCCCTCGAAGTAGCCACCTTTGACGTCTGGGATGCATAGTGAATTCAGCACAGTATGTTTCATGACGAGAGTCCTGTAAAGTCAACTGTTGCTGTAGGGTGCGTAAAGTAATAATGACAACCCATATTGAATATGAACCGTTGAAGACACGTTCAAGAACGTAGGGTACGGGTACTGAGTACTGACTAGTACTGAGTGTTGAAACGTTGAGGGAGACGAAGTTGAACATCCGATTGAATTCGCGCCCAGTACAAAGATAAGATAAGAACGGCAGATCTAATCAGTCCGCCAGCAACGTTCAATCGTGACAGCCTGAGAACACCAGCGCAGCACAGACAGAAACGAGCTCTCGCTAGTTTTTATTGATAAACTAATTCTCTTCATCACCCCCGCCAACGCAGCCCCCAAATCTGCATTTTCTTCGCAGCCTTAAAAACGATCCCACAAGTTCATCGTCATCTTTGCATCACCCCCGCCAACGCAGCCCCCAATTCTGCATTTTCTTCGCAGCCTGATTCCTACATGTAATGCACCAAGGCGAGCCCCCGGAAGGCTGAGATGGTCGTTCTAGACGCATCGAAGGAGAGAGCTAGAGAGGATGTCGCCGGAGACTCGGAGGGTAGTCGAGTGAAGAGGGCTGGCATGAAGGTTGCACGCAGTCGCTAGATGTGACGGGAGGGACAGCCTAGAGGGAGCACAAGGCATAACGTCTAGCAGACTGTCAGCCACCGTTGTGAGTCACAGACCAACTGAGTTACTCACCGAAATACCAAACCAACTGCATGCAGGGGCTGACATGATGGACTCGCTCGTCCACGGTCCCTGACAACCCTCAGTGGGTAAGGAGGGACAAGTGGCAGGATAGAAGAGACGAAGGGTGTTGATCGAGTACGACTATAGGGTGTATAGGGCTTTCAACGAGCAGTGAGTGCCAAGAGGTCACGTCGCGGAGGACGATGAGCAGCAGGGGGATGACGAAGACAGAGAGAGAGACATGTGGTAGAGCAGATAGACCGTAGGCGGTATAAATGTTAGCTCGTTGCGACTTCCGGGCCCTAGAGGAGGCAGTCGAGGTGGGAAGGCGGTGGAAGAGAGGAAAAAGCAGTGAGGGTTAACTTGGGGAGTGCGGTGGGCTTTATAGGAATCCAACCACCACGGCTGACATAAGACAGACAAGCCAAACAACGCGTTTGACAGTCACGTTCGATCGTGACGACGTGTTGTTTGGCATTGGTCCAGAACGAGACGGGAAGCTGGACGAGAGCGAAGTCAGCATCTTCTTCAGAGTGCAGCTTCAAGCTTCAAGGACCGTATCCTCGAAGTCGTCGCCTCTGACGCTTGGTGTGTATATAGCACAGCTGTACAGGATGTCTCGCGACGAGAGCTCCGCAAAGTTAATCGCGGCCGTTGGATGCCCAAAGTAATGATGACGACCTGTATTTTCCTTCGAAGACATGTTTAAGAACGTAAGGCATGGACGGGTGCTCGTTGAACGTTGAACAATGAAGGAGACGACTCGGAACATCCGTTCGATTTCGCGCCCAAGTGCAAAGATTAGATAAGAACCAGAGAGATCTAATCAGGCCCGCGCTACAGGACAGCAACGATCCCTCGCCAGTATGTAGCTACTTATAGGTGAGTTCCTCGATACTGATAAACTAAATCTTTTCATCACCCCCACCAACGCAGCCCCCAATTCTGCATTTTCTTCGCAGCCTCAGAAACAAATCCCTGCAGGTTCATCGACATTCTTTTCATCACCCCCGTCAACGCAGCCCCCGTTCTGCATTTTCTTCGCAGCCTGATATCCCACATATAACGCACAAGGCGGGCCTTCGGAAGGCTGAGATGGTCGTTCTGGACGCGTCGAAGAGCTGGAGAGGGTGTCGCCGAAGACTCGGAGGGTGGCCGAGCGAAGGTGGCTGGCGTGAAGGTCGCGCGTAGTCGAGCGATGGTTGGCTAGTGTGAAGAGCATAGCCAGCATGAGATGTCTCACAAGACATGCCGCCTAGTAGACTGTCAGCTACCGGTGTGAATCGCATACGAACCAGGTAGCTCACCGAAAGATCAATTGCAACCAGCTGCATGTAAGAGGCGGACATAATACATCGCTGCCGTTCGCGCGAGACCCTTTCGGCGGAAGGGAGCGACAGATGCCATATGGGGAGTAGTTCGGATAGGTGTTTAGGTCGAGGAGTATAGAGGGCTTTCAACGACCAGTGAGTGCCATAAGGTCACGGCGCGGAGGACGGTGAGCAGCAGGGGGATGGTGACGACGAAGGAGAGAGAGACATGTCGTAGAATAGATAGACCGTAGGCGGTATAGACGTGAACTCGTTGCGACTTCCGAGCCCTAGAAGAGGAGGCAGTCAAGGAGGGAGGTGGTAGAAGAGAACAAAGAGCAGTGAGAGTCGACTTGCGACGACGGGGGGACTTTATAGGAAACCAACCACCACTGCGGCTGACATAAGGTGAGCCAAACAACGCGATCGAACGTGGCTGACGGACGCGGCGACGAGTTGTTTGGCGTCGGTCGAGGATGAAATGGCAGTGGTGTACTCTACAATTACGATACGTACTCGTCAATGCTAGTACAAGAGTATTTAAGTTGTGTGCATCAGATAACAATAAACGCTACGCTGAGAAATCACCAACAAAAGGCCCCCTCCCCTCCGCCTTCACATCCATAACCTTCCACATCTTACACCCCTTCCCGTCGTTCTGTGCGCCCGCGTAACACGTCCACCAGTATTTCTGCACTAAGCTCCTTTTCTCCTTCCCTTTGCCCTTCCCCCCGTCCTCCTCGTCCTTGTTCGTTACCTCGCCCTCGCCCTTCCCACCAATATTCACTGTAGCCAGTGACTCCTCAACATACCGATTCTTCATATCAGGCCTCAAAATACACGGCACACCGCATAAACACCTCGGGATCGACGACGGACGGAAGTCGGGTCTGTAGAACCGGAAGGTTATGTTTATGCGTGCGTTGTACGCTGGCGTGAGTCCGAAATCCTTTGGCATAGGGTAAGTGGAGGAGGAAGAGGGAGGACGAGGAAAGGAAGGGTGGAAAGGCTCGATGACCGTCTGCGGCGGTATAGAGTGTTTGAAGCGTTCCTGGCAGGACGCGTGCATGATCGTCAACTACATCATCAACCACATCCACAACCACAATCACAATCACAACCACAACACCAGCATTTGAGCGACATATACTAGGACTAGGAGGGAGAGGGAGAGGACGCACGGAGTTGTTAGGCAGCGGAATGTTATACGTCCGCGCGCTCCGCTTGTCCTTCTCGTCTGTCGGTACGACTTCGCGTAGACGGAAGATTCGGGTCGTGCCTACGGTATCACCCACCATCAAAGTGCATTAGCTAGGGAGAGCAAGAGGATAACGGGAGGCTTACCAAGGCTGAGACTAGCGATAGTTGGATAAGGCCCCAAATAGGTCAGCTGGTCGGAGTGGAACCCGACGCTCTCGCTGCCGCCTTCGTAGCGGTTCGAGGCTGCTACGTTCGCGCGCCATATCACTCTCTCCTTCTCCTTCCTTTTCTCTTTCTCTTTCTCCTTCTCCTCCCCTTCCTTTGCGTTTCCCGATGATGAGCCCGGGTGCTCTTCATGAAGAGAATCAGGCTCTCCACCCCACTGAAGCGGGTACCTCTCCCTTTTGCGCAGTTCCGCGTTTACGACGCGCTCGACGTACTCGCATGCTTCTTCCATCTCTGGGGGGAAGTAGTCTGGTGGAGGGGTTGGGCGGCCGTTGTACCTATACCAGCACAACCCAAATTCAAGTTCGCATATGTAAGCTTGGTCACTGTGAAAGGAGTAGTAGAAAACGAAGAGAGAACTGCTAGTACTGACCAGAATTGCGCAGCCTCTTGTGCATCCTTCTCCGAATTCGAGGCGGATTTGCGGACGAAGAACGACGTTCGGTGGGGACTCTCGACGACTCGGTCGAATAACCACCATTTGTTGCGCTGCCAGTTCTCGCTGTGGTCTATCATAGCATAGTAAAGTCTAATGCAAGTTCGTTCAGATATCCTCGCACAGATAAACGGTGCACAATTGCCAGTAAGCAAACTCACCGGCAAGCAAGCTCAGGCGGCAACACAGACAAATGCATACTGCACGGCACATGCTTCGCGATAAGCTCAGGCGTCGCCAACGTCAACGGAGGGTACTTCGGCGGCTTGGGGGTGGAATCTTTGGAGGTGGGTGGGCGGAGGAGGTTGAGGAACTCTGTTTTGGATACGGGTTTGACGGGTTTGATTGGGCTTGGGTCTGGGAAGGTTTTTGAGCTTCCTTGGATGAAGTCGCTGCCGTCTGTGGTCCTGGCTGGTGATGCTGCTCTTGTGGGATTGGCCTTCTTCTTAGGACTTGGGGATGCATCCGAGTCAGTCGGTTCATTTGGGACTAGCCACCCTTCAAGTCCTTGCTTGCGTTTCCTCTTCACCCCCGCAGAGATCTTCCCAGGACTATT
This sequence comes from Irpex sp. M6601, assembly GCA_037039805.1. Lineage (NCBI taxonomy): Eukaryota > Fungi > Basidiomycota > Agaricomycetes > Polyporales > Irpicaceae > Irpex > Irpex sp. M6601. Next base: position 17,018 of record JAXQGN010000415.1, on the reverse strand, counting down.
CAGCGCGGTCTTCTTACTACTCTCTCCCTGTTTCTTCGCGTTCAAGCGGGCTGCTGCACGTTCGACGTCGCCATCGGCCTGTACTAGCGCGTCGAGGAGTGATGCTGAGTCATTTGGGGGATTGTCCAGTAGGCTTGAGAGCAGAGCGAGAAGGACTTCTGTGTCTTCCGTGTCATGCATTTATCGATACGCTCCTCTGATATTCGGCAGCCGCGCCTCGTTCGAACAGCAGAGGTCAGACTCGGTGGTGGTAAAGGGGGGAAACCACGGACAGCTAATTAGCGGCAAACGCGCCAAATGACACGGTCACGTGTATCCGCAATATAATGCGTGGGTTTCGTGATGGACAGCCGAGCTGCCGCTATCGAGGGTGTCCATACGGTCTTCTCAGCCATGGACCTCCGCTTCCGTGTCTTGTCCTCAACCACTCGATAACGCACTTGCCGACGCCCCACGAACGACGACGATGAGTATGAGCACGAAGGGAGACTTTGAGCTCGGTGGCGAGAAGGCGACGCCTAAGGGGAGATGCGCTTTTCGATCACGATTGAGTAGAGTGAGTATTACAGTTCGTACTACGAGATAATTGGGACGGTGCTGACGCTGCTACTGCAGGCTACGACGCTCTCGCTGGTAACAGCAGCCCTCCTCACCCTCCTCTACCACCTCTCCTTCCCATCATCTCATCACACCCCCCGACCCCAAACCCCCGACTTCTCCTCCCTCGCAACCCACTGCGCGCACACAAAACCAATCCCACCCACCTCCTTCATCGCCCGCCAAGACCGTCTCGCCCAAACCCTCCACTCCCTCGGCGCGTCCGCCTACATAGCCGAACCAGGCGCAAACGCCGCCTACTACGCCAACCTCTCCCTGGACCACTGGTACCTCTCCGAACGCCCTTTGCTTCTGTTGGTCACGCCGAATGTGGATAAGGACGGTGCTGTGAGCGCGAACGTATCGGTGCTTACGCCGGCGTTTGAGGCGACGAGGGCGAGGGGATTGCCTATTCCTAGTGGGAAGGAGATCGCGTATCCTGAGTGGCCGGAGGACGCTAACCCATACGAGGTCGCGGTGTCTGCTATTCCCGGACTGAAGGCTGCTGACGGGAAGACTGGGAAGATATTTGTGGATGGCGCTATGAGGAACTTTGTGGTGGATGGGCTGCAGGAGGCTGTGGGCACGCACGCGCGTGTGTCAAGCGCACCTGTTGAGGTGAGGCGGTTGAGGGAGCGGAAGACGGAGGAGGAGCTCGATATTATGAAGTGCGTTAACGAGGTCCGTGCTTGAGTTATATCTCTGCTTTCTTTGTGCAAGTGTGTTCTTACGTCTATCGTGACAGGTGACTGTCCTCGCCATCCGAGCCGTCCGCAAACAGCTCTACATAGGCATCAAAGAGTCCGAGGCCAAGACCTTAATCCGAGATGCTCTCACCGCCGCAGGGCTCAAAAGCCTTGACTCGATTGTCCTCTTCGGGCGTACGTACAACTTCTATCTTACTCACATAACCTTTAACCATCCTGCGCTGAATTGACTGATGTGTACTGTACGATATATAGCCGGTGCAGCTCTCCCGCACGGGAAAGGCACAGACAGAACGCTCGAGAAGAAGGACTACGTCCTCATTGACTGTGGAGGCGAGCTTCACGGATATCATAGCGACGTCACACGTGTACGCACCATCCTTCCTTCCTCATCCCATCCCCTCCATCCCCTCCTCTCCACCCTTCCACACCCCTCCTCTCCCCAATCCTCCCTCCTCTCCCCATTCCTCCCCTCCTTCCCTCCATCCTCTCCTTCCACACCCCAAACAAACACTAACCACCCCTCACACAGACATTCGCCCTAGAAACCTCCACCATCCCCCAAGGCCACCTCGACATATGGGGCGTCGTCTACTCCGCCCAATCCGCCGCCATCGCTGCCGCTCACAACGGTAGTGTGACGGCGGATGTGGACCGAGCTGCTAGGCTTGTTGTGGAGAGTGAGGGCTTTGGGGGGTGGTTTACTCATCGGCTTGGACATGGTGCGTCTTCACTTCTTCTTCATTCTTCATTCTTTATTGTTCTTTCGACGTCAAACGAGCAGGTTTGAGGTGTTTCTGAGAGTGTGGAAACTGACGACTGCCATTTACAGGGATTGGGATGGAAGTGCACGAATCGCCCTACTTGCGAGGAGGCTCGGACGATATCATACTCACTGGGCATGCGTTCTCGGACGAGCCGGGTGTTTACATCGAGGGTCAGGTATGCCTACCACGCACTCCTACTCTTGTGCCCTCGGGGTATCGATGTTAAAACGAATGTTGACACTGATGGACGCTTTACTTGTAGGTCGGAGTGAGGCTTGAAGATTGCTTCTACATTGACGCGGACGGGAGCGCTGTGTTCTTGACTGCGGGTGTTGGGGGGCAGGCTGGGAGTCCTTGGGAGCCTTGATTCTTCTTCTTCTGCAGGCAGTATACTATAAAGTAGCAGCTTGAAGCACCACGTACGAGGATATGACCGAGTTGAAGATTCTTCTGCGGACTGCAAGCGGATGGGCGTTGATTTGGCCGTGGTCGTCAGGATGATTGTTTATCTTTGTTCAGTTCGGGTTTACTTTCACTCAGTTGCTTCTTCGTAGGTATGTGTCTTTCTGACTGTTACTACTAATGCGTCGATCTTTAAGCTTTAGGAGGCAACTGACCCGTTAGTGTTCTACTAATTGTCCCAAAGCCGCGTCCTGAAGAAACAATAAGTAGGAGCTCTTCAATAAAGGCGAGTATCCTCTCATCCGTAAATCTCATCGACGACTAATGACTGTCTCTCTTATAGTTTCCTACTGCTAAGCATTCCCAGCACGTCCCGTTTTCGCTTTCCGAGTGTGAGTTGATAATAACAGCACGGCGACAGTACTTATTACTAGATGGACCCGAAGGGTGCTCAGTCGATCAATCGCCTCGTCGCATGTATGAGCATACACGTGAGTGGCCCATTCACCGATCCATTCGAGAGGAATATACTGACATCTTCAATAATGAATTATTATCATACCAGGGAGAACCTCTCATAGCTCGAAATACCCGGACGGAAGGCACATTGCCCTGGTAGACGACTGCAGTGCCATGCGTAGTAGTTTAACCTCTCCCAACCACTCTTGTCATAGTAGGTGCCTTTTTCGAGAACTGTCAGCAGATGGTGTAGCCATCGACATAGACGGAGGTTCAAGTTCTCCGACCCTTGGATCACAACAGGACGGTCTCAAAATATGCGCTCGCCGTGCGGTCAAACCCCTGGGACATGTCTGGGAAGCAAGAAGGCACTTCAACGCTGCGCTTTACCGACGAGAATGCACCAATAATATTTGGGGCGAAATCATGGTACGGTTCGACGCTAGATGCTCACTTGACTCGGGTTCGAAAGCTGACGATGTCTAGCGATGATTTCGCAGGTCTAGAGTCGAGTCAGCTTGACCTCAGATCGAGTGACAACCTTGGAACGTTTTTCAGGTCCACGCATACTTATGAGCCATCGTGATGGTATAGTAAAGCCCACATATTTCTGTTTGGCGTTTGGCCGACGATACGATACTTCCTACTACAGACAATGTCGACATCCAAGCGCATTCACGTCGTCGCTCAGTAATCCATGTATCTACACCCGATGGTGTATAAAGCTGGACGTATGCGGGGAACATATACTTGCATGCTGTGTTTCCAGTTTTGGTACCCGATGGCATGTGCTCCGCGGTACGTTTTCTCTTGCTGTCGTACCCATTGAAGAGTTGAAGAGCGTGTATAGGAACAGGTTCCTCAGCCGCAAGAGCCTTGACCTCAAACGTGGATGTAGGCTTCGGAACCCCATATCGATCTGGAAATACGAATCAGCAAATTATGGGAACATGGAAATGGGGGGCATGCTCCTTGAGTCTCATGGGATGGTCAGCTGGGGGTATGTATGCGTTGTTATTGGGCTGACACTTGCTCTTTACTTTTCATGACTGACACAGTCCTGCAGCTAGACTGGTCTAGCCTTGCCTGACCATAGTGCCTTGGTTGGCTTTATCGTTGGACCCTGACCCATCGCTAGTCTGCCTTGATTGGACGAATCGACTATTAGTCCTCAAGGTCAACTACTGGCCGTACTAGCTCGTCTACAAAAACAGTAGGAATATTGCTCGTAGAACCGGCGGTGACATTCAACACATCGTCAAGGCCAGCACATGTGCAGTACCCTCGGGAGCTCACACTTTCTTTTCGAGCCTCTACTCCATAGTGCGTCCCGCCTATTCAACTTAAAGGCATCCTCATGACCTTAGCCCACGTATGGCAAGCTCCTTCGTACCATCGATTCCCAGTCATGGTTTGTAGTATGGCTCCGGATCGTGGACGTATGGCACCGATAAGGCTCGCTAGTACCATTCATCGTTTGCACATCAATCTAATTATCGATTGCACGGAAATTAAGCCACTCTTGACTTGCATGGAAAAAGAAGTGGCCCCTGTTTTCTATCTCCACGCCAGACGTCCATTCACAAGAGCCCGCTTACACGAGAGCATGGAATTCTTGGCCCAGTCATCTGATGACACCCGTGCTAACTAGAGGTGTACCACGGATATAATCGACACACGTTGGTGCAATACCATTTGTGCTATATAATCTTCAACCGTTCGTACTCCTTTCAACAGCCAAACGTTACCCCATGGCGTCTCCCGCACCCCCTCCTTACACCGGCATCGCTGACCCAGAGTCCCAACCCAACCTTCAGGATGTCTATGCCCTCTTTGGTCATAAGATTATCCACGATGACGTGAAAATCCACCAACCCTTCCCCGTGCTGACCGTAGATAGGGATGCATACTTCAATGAGCACATCAATGCCTGGGCATCGGCTATGCAATCACTCAGCATTACTGCAACTGAACAGGATGCTGCTTCAGAAGAGACCATCGGAATCATCGGGGCTGGTAAATGCTAACACTCGCTAACGATTGGAAGCGATGCTGACAGACATTTTGCAGGACCTGGTGGCCTCTACACGGCTCTCATCCTCCTAGACCTCGGTGTACCCTTCAAAGTGATTGAGGCCCGCGGCCGCGTTGGCGGTCGACTTTATACTCATACCTTCCCCAACAAGGTCGGCGAGCCATTCAACTATTTTGACGTGGGCGCAATGCGCTTTCCCGAGATCAGCGCCATGCGACGCGTGTTCCATCTCTTTCATTACCCCCCTCTAAACAGAGACGGATTCGCCCTCAGCTCATCCCTGAAGCCATACATTTTTGCGAATAACTCGGCTCTACTCTCTTATAACGACATCACCGTCACTCAGGGTGCTCCCCGAATCGAGAACGAGTTCCGTGACTATGACGTCATTGGGGACACGTTCTCGCGACCATATGTCGCCGCGGGGGCTGGGCGCATCCTCACAGATGTGATAAAGAAACATGCTCTTGGAATTTTGGACGATCTTCGGCGAGGGAATGGAACACACGAAGGACTTGATGAGCTTCTGAGATTTGATAGCTACTCTGCTCGCGCGTACATGACTACTATATACAGGCCGAGCAGAGACCTCGCGGGCTTTGGATTGCCCGACGCGCCGCTCACCTCCGACGTGGTGAACTGGATCGAAACCTTTGAGAGCTCTACAGGCTCATTCGATCGTGCCTACTCGGAGTTAGTCCTTGAATCGGTTGCTTTTGGGTTCGACGGCACCAACTATCCCAAGACTAAATGGCACTGTGTCAGGTAGGCTCAGTCGCTACATCTGCTATGAACTCTATTAACTCGCCACATAACAGCGGTGGAGCTTCTTTCATCGCCGACACGATGCACAAGTATATCAGCAGTAAACGCAAGGATGCATTCGTATTCAACAAGTATGTCACTGGCATCAAAGCTGTGAAGGACATGAATCGCAGAACTGTCGGTGTGGACGTCTCCACCGCTCACGGCACGCAGCGCTTCGCACAAGTCATCTCCACCATCCCCCTTCCTGTTCTACGCACACTCGATCTATCGGACGCAGGGCTTAGACCTATGCAGTCCAATGCGCTTCGTCAGCTGAACTATGGTCCTTCAGTCAAGATCGGCATGCAGTTCCTCACAGCCTGGTGGACGCTTGCAAAGAATAACAGCGGTCAGCCAATCAATATTGTCGGTGGGCAGACATACAGCGACTCGCCGCTTCGCACAGTTGTCTACCCTTCATATGGCCAAGCTGAAGCAGGACAATCAACTGTGCTGTCGCAAGCTATACCTGGACGGAGGATGCGGAGCGCCTCGCCGGACTCATTCCAGACCAGAAAGGCAGGCTGGAAGAACTCGTTATACGAGAGCTCGCCAGAATCCATAACGTTGAGATCGAGTTCCTTCGTGACCAACTCATCGAGACGTTCCCTTGGAGCTGGTCACAAGACCCATACACGTTAGGTATGCTCGGTATACTTGTCTCACAGCTATTTGAACTATCACTGATACTCGCGAATGTTTCACAGGCGCGTTTGCCTTCTTCGGTCCAGGAAAATTCAAGAATGTCTACACATCCCTTACCGATCCGGCTGTTGATGGACGCCTTCACTTCGCTGGTGAGGCACTCAGTACTCGTCACGCATGGGTGGAGGGTGCACTCGACAGTGCATGGCGCGCGGTATTGAGCTACATTTTTACTGCGAAACGTTGGGACCTATTGGATAAGTTCTTCCGTAACTGGGGAAAAAACGGGGAATGGGTTGGTAAGCCGACACCATATCTCCACGCGGAACCACAGAAAGGTGCAGAAGAGAACACCATCGCCCTGTTGAAAGACAGTGTGTTCATGAAACACATCCTGATGAACGAGGATATAGCCCAGTTGGTATTGGTATAGTACCGGGTTTTCCAGCAGCAATGGAGCTCGCGTATATGAGTATACACTCTTATGCATGCCACCGTGACTCTTCTCCTGGATGCTTCCCATGTACAGTAATATCACGCGATCGAATGTACAACTGTAGCCTTCAAGTTGGCTAACTTGCCAAATGAAATGTATGTTTTTGTCTGATGCGGTTTCTGCAGCATTATCTCAGGCTGGTGCGTGCGCGAGAAGAGGCTGACTTCGCTCTCGTCCAGCCGCCCCGTTTCATTCTTGACCGACACCAAACAACGCGTCGTCGCGATCGAACGTGACCGACGAACGCGTTGTTTGGCTCGTCTCTTATGTCAGCCGTGGTGGTGGTTGGATTTCTATAAAGGCTCCCCCGTCGTCGCAAGTCGACTCTCACCTCTCTCTTCTCTCTTCCACCACCTTCCCTCCTTTCGACCGCCTCCTTCAGGGCGACGAGTCGACGGCTGTGTCTACCTGGTATATCTTATGGCTCTCCAACCCTCATCGTCGGTCGTGACGTCCTCCCAGCCGTGTCCTGGTCTGCAACCCGCCCACCCGCCACTCCACTCATAGGTACTTGAAAGTCCTCCATACCCTTCGACCCACAAGACCTCAGGCTATACTCGTACTCGATCGACACCCTCTGTCTCTTCTATCCGAACGACTCCCTACATCGCAGTAGTCGCTTCTTACCCGCCGAAGGTTCAATTTGTTGAGTCCATCATGTCAGCCGCTGCATACAGCTGGCTGGTCTTTTGGTGAGCAACTCAGTTCGTTCGCGATTCACGTCGTGCCAGTGGCTGACGGCTCATCGGTAGGCACTATGTCTCGTGGCATATCCCATGCTGGCTGTACCTCCCTTCACATCTGGCGACTACGTTCCGCCTTCACACCAGCCACCTTCGCTCGGCTACCCTCTTCTGCGAAATCCTCTCCGAGTCTGGCTCTCTTCTCCGACGCATCTGCTCCAGAACGATCACCTCAGCATTCCTGAGGCTAACTGCCGCTCGGTTCGCTTTGGCCGTAACATGTAGGATATCAGGCTGCGAAGAAAATGCAGATTTGGGGGCTGCGTTGGCGGAGGTGATGAAAAGAATGTCGATGAACTTGTTGGGATTCTTTCTAAGGCTGCGAAGAAAATGCAGATTTGGGGGCTGCGTTGGCGGGGGTGATGAAAAGAATTAGTTTATTAATGTCGAGGAGCTCAGCTATTACATACTGGCCAGGGTTCAGATCGTTTCTGTCCTATAGCGCGGGTGGCCAGCGGACTGATTAGATCTGGCTCTTATCTTGTGTTCGTTCGGCGAATTTGATCTGACGTCACTCGTCTCTTTCAACGCTTTCAGCACTCAGTACTCAGTACTCAACGCTCAACACTCTCTATCCATGCCCTACGCCTACGTCCTTGAACATGTCTTCAAGGGACAATACAGGTCGTCATCGCTACTTTAGGCACCCAACGACCCCAGTTGACTTTGCCGAGCTCTAGATCTCGTCGCGAGACATCCGGTGCTCCTGGTCTGGTTACGCGTACGTTCACATCCCAATCGTTAAAGGCGACGACTTCGAGGGTACAGTCTTTGAAGCTGCACCTTGAAGAAGAGTCAAAACAGTATCTGGTGCGTACACGAGAAGAGGCTGACTCTGCTCTCGTCCAACCGCCCCGTCTCATTCTGGATCGACGCCAAACAACGCGTCGCCGCGATCGAACATGACTGACGGACGCGTTGTTTGGCTCGTCTGTCTTATGTCAGCCGTGGTGGTTGGATTCCTATAAAGCCCCGTCGCCGTCGCAAACCAACCCTCACCGCTCTTTCCCCTCTTCCACCACCTTCCCTCCTCTGGGGTTCGCAAGTCACTGTCTCTCATCTATGGTCTATCTGCTCTACGATATGTCTCTCTCTCCTTCATCGTCGCCGTCGTCCTTTCGTTGCTCATCGCCTATCGTGTTGGCCTCCCCGCCGTGACCCGGCCTGCAACACATCCACCACTCCTCATGGCACTCATCGTTACTTGAAAGCCTTACACTGGCACACCCTTCGATCCTTCGACTATACTCGTGCTCGATCGATATCACCCGTCTCCTCTATCCGAACCACTCCCTACATCTCGCTTGTTGGTCCCTTTCCGCTGAAGGTTGTCAAAAGCCGTGCACGAACCAGGGCGATGTACCATGTCAGCCACTGCCTGCAGCTTGTTGATCTTTCGGTGAGCAGCTCAGTTCGTTTGCGATTCACGCCAGTAGCTGACACTGGTCTGTCAGTAGGCACTATGTCCTGTGCTCTCGCCGGGACTACCTGTGCCTCATATCGGACCACTACGTGCGACCTTCATGCTAGCCATCGTCTCTGGACTGCCCTCTTCGACGACACCCTTCCCTGGTTGTCTTCTGCAACACATCTGAACGACCTCAGCCTTCCGGGGGCTAACCGCCGCTCTGCTCGCTTTGGGCGTAACACGTGGGATATCAGGCTGCGAAGAAAATGCAGAACGGGGGCTGCGTTGGTGGGGGTGATGAAAAGATGTCGATGAACTTGTGGGATCGTTTTCAAGGCTGCGAAGAAAATGCAGATTTGGGGGCTGCGTTGATGGGGATGATGAAAAGAATTAGTTTATTAATATCGAGGAACTCAGCTATAGTATCACATACTGGCGAGGAATCGTTCTGTAGAGTGGGTGGCTGGCCATGTGGGACTGATTAGATCTGTCGGGCTCTAATCTTATCTTGTTTTCGTTCTTGGACTTTCTCGGCAAATTTGATCTGACGTCACTCGTGTCTTTCAACGCTTTCGACACTCAGGAGTCAGCATATGCATTCAGTATTCAATATTCAATATTCAAAACCCATACCTTACGTTCTTAGATATGTCTTCTAAGGAAACATAGGCAGTCGCCGTCCCTTTGAGCACGCAACAGCCACACTGGCTGACTTTACGGGACTCTCATCGTGAGACATACCCGGCCTATGCTGGATACACGTACGTCCACGTCAAAGGTAGCTACTAGCTACTTCGAAGGTTAACTTTTGCTTGAGGGTGCACATGTGAATACATCAAAGAATAGTCAAAACAGTATCTGGTGCGTGCGCGAGAAGAAGCTGACTTCGCTCTCGTCCAACCACCCCGTCTCATTCTGGACCGATGCCAAACAACGCGTCGTCGCGATCGAACGTGACTGACTAACGCGTTGTTTGGCTCGTCTTTCTTATGTCAGCCGCCGTGGTTGGTTTCCTATAAAGTTCCCCCCGTCGTCGCAAGTCAGCCCTCACCGCTCTTTCCTCCCTTCCACCACCTTCCCTCCTCTCGACTGCCTCTGTAGGTCTCGCAAGTCGCAACGAGTTGACGTCTGTGTCTACCTGGTCCATCCTATGTCTCTCTCTCCTCCGTCGTCACCGTCGTCTTCCTGTTGCTGATCGTCGGTCGTGATGCCCTCCCCGCCGTCATCCGTTCTGCAACCTTCCAACATCCAGCGGTAGCCTACCGTCTCTACCACCCACCACTCCCATGGCACTCACGTCTTGATACGCGATACTTGGGGTAGTGTCCCTCATCATTCCTCAGAGGTACACTCGTGCCTCCTTACGCAGCCGGTCTGGCCCTTCGGTGAGCAACTCAGTTCGTATGCGATTCATGCTGGTGGCTGACAGTCTGTTAGGCGCCATGTCCTGTGCTCTCGCCGGGATGTCTCCTGCTACCTATGCGACTATGTGCAACGTACCTGATGCTAGCCACCCTCGCTCGACCATCCTGTTTGGCGACACTCTCCCCAGCTGTTCGATGCGTCTAGAACAACCATCTCAGCCTTCAGGGGCTTCGCCTGGGGCATTACATGTAGGATATCAGGCTGCGAAGAAAATGCAGAACGGGCGCTGCGTTGACGGGGGTGATGAAAAGATGTCGATGAACTTGTTGGGATTCTTTCTAAGGCTGCGAAGAAAATGCAGACATGGGTGCCCATAGCGGCGTTGGTGGTGATGATGAAAAGATGACGATGAACTTGCGGGGATCGTTTTATGAGGCTGCGAAGAAAATGCAGAATTGGGGGCTGCGTTGGTGATGATGTGAAAGAGAATTAGCTTAGCAGGATTGAATAACTGGCGAGAGATCGTTCTTTGTCTGTGCTCCAATGGTGTTCTGTTGCTGGCGGACCGATAGCATTTGTCGGGTTCTCATGTTGTGTTCGTACTTGGGCGCAAATTCGATGTTGTCTTTGCTGCAGCTTACAGTGAATGTGAATGCTTCTCTCTTGTCTCCGAGGGGAGCGCAATCTAGATCGCCTACACTCGATCATTGATTGAGTTGTAGAGCGCCCTGAGATCTCACATCGGATCCTGCTTCTCTCTTTCTTACATACTTACTCCTGACAGCGTAAGCGAACTCTTGCGTTAGGAGCCTGGACGAGCACCACTTAGTAGTAGTGCATAGAGCAAGAGGCCATGTTATGGCTGTCCTGACCCAAAGTACCACTGTTACCATTTAGCCTCTCCAAGAGCAGGGCGAAGATGCCAATTGAATTTAGGGTCTCCACGTCACCAATTGTAAGAAAACGTAACATCTAGTTGCCCATTTTTATTGAAGTGGCGGATACTTAGGAGTAAGCACGAGGTCCTTGTCTCATCAAACCACAATAAAAGCACTGAATGGACTGCATCACAGGAAGGGCTGTACCAATATACTACGGTGCTCAAGTCGTATTTACTTTCGGACTTGAAAGTCCGACAGGTCGCCGTACTGTTTCCTGGCCTCTGTTCATAAAACATCCGTTCCCGAATGCCTCCGGGATAGTATCAAAAGTATTCAAAACCTCCGGCGCGACCTCATCTCAAGAAGTTGCGCAGCTTCTCCTTCGTCTAGGCACAAGCGCATCACGAACGCTCAATGACAGTCAATATCAACCCCACTCAAGGATCTCTTGGAATATTGGGTGGCGTCGGTATGTATGGATAGTGTCTCCGGTCCCTGCGGGAGGCTGCCTCGGTGAACGGTCGGTGCTCACGTATTCATGCTAGTCGAAGCCCGTGTGTACTCCGCTGCGCACTGATATATCGATCCCGCGGCCCATGCGACTGCAGGCAGTTGTGGGCGCATGGATCATACCGGGCCAATGAGCACAGATGTTTCCGCTTACATACACTCAGAACAAGCCACTCAGGAGAAGTGGAGATCGAAATGCTGGTCGAAATGTTGCTTGTAAGGTCCCTGAGGCCGGCGCCCAGGATGCCGCCGTCGATCGAACACTCCGCCAATGCCAGGCAATTTCTCGAGGCCACGCCGGTGTCGGACCCGAAGCGGCCATGTCGTATATAACAAACCTCGATCAATTGCGTCTCTGTGGTACCTTTACTCCCCTCCCCCTCCTAATAGTCTGCCATGTCTAATAACAGTACTGATAGTAAGTGCGCGTATTTCGTCGGCCGTCGCATTCAAGTCTAACAATTCTGTGTACACAGTTGACCCTAACGTCATAGTACCAGACCCTGGCCACTTCTCTTCCTCGCCGTACAACTACCTTCCTACGGAATGGATATGTGCGCTGTACATTGCGCTCTTTGCTATCAGCGGAAGTGCGTATTTTCTCGCATGAACTAAAATTGACTAGGCCGCTGACGCCCTCCCCCATTAGTCATACATTTGGGGCAAGCCATATATACTCGCCTGTGGTTTCTGCTGCCAACGGTTGTACTAGCAATTATCGGCGAAATTCTAGGCTGGAGTGCCCGACTATGGTCGAGCAGAAACGTTAATCTATTGAACCCGTTCTTGATGCAGTACGTTCAATGTGGACCACTAAGTGAACGTGCCACTGACTAATTTAATACACGGTAGAATTTCAACAACAATTATCGCACCGACTCCCCTTGTCGCCGCGAACTTCGTTATTCTTGGTGAACTCATCAGGCGTATGGGGCCTCAATATAGCAGACTGAGTCCGATGTGGTGTAAGCACTGGCCGCTATCTGGTGTTTCATCGGACGGAGCTGACTTTCATATGCAGACACCATCGTTTTTTGTTCTTGCGTATGTTTACATATCATGGCGTGGAAGGATCTGCCGCTCACTGGTCTTGATAGGATATTATTGCGCTCGTCATCCAAGCTGTAGGAGGAGCAAGCGCATCTACAGCTGTCAACGAGAATAAGGATCCTGACTCGGTAAGCTCCTAGAATTCTGGCTGTGTCAGACCTTGTACCAATACGATGAACAGGGCGGCCACATTATGCTTGGCGGTATCGTGTTTCAAATGGGTAAGAGAGTTTATGATAAGACAGTGAAACCAGAATCCCGAGCTCGAGCTAATTAAAACATCGCAGCTGCCATCACTGTCTATGTAGCCCTTGCAGCTGAATTCGTTTTTCGATTCTGGCACGACCGACCCGTTCGCAAATCTGTTACGGATGCGGATACGCAACGATTACGGTTCGTCGACCGCAAGACAAAGCTTATGCTATTTGGCTTAGGGTTGAGCAGTTTGTTCATTTTTATCCGGTGTGCAGACTTGCTTCATCATGTCTATCATTTGACGGACTAACGGTATCTCAGGTCGGTCTACCGTACCATCGAGCTGTCCGACGGCTGGAGCGGACGTATCATTTCCACCCAGGTGCTGTTCAGTGAGTATTTGGTGTATTCTTGCCTGATTGACTGGGCACTGACATACGTTTCTAGACGTTTTGGACGGTGCCATGATTACTCTTGCCTGTTTCACGCTCAATTTCCTCCATCCTGGTTTCCTTCTGGGCAACGCTCAGGAGTGGAAGAGTCGGAAGAAAGACACAAGTAACAGGAATTCTGTTGACACGGTTGTTCTTGAGGAAGCAAAACCCAAGAAGTAACGTGGTTGTAGCTGATCCCTATTTCATCGCACCGGACACCTTGCGGAATTCTATCTTTCACATTTGATTTTATGTCTCAGCTTTACCTTGAGTCGCTCCTTAAATATTGTGTAGCTTACCTGTACTGCTAGCGACCAGTTAACTAGATGAATGTCTGTTTCTAGTTAATGAGTGTTGTATGTGCATAATGAAGTCTTCGTTCATTTCAGAATTTTTCGCACTTGCCAAAGTTGCCAGTGTGAACGATCTGCGGTTTCGGGGTCTTCGCTGAGATTTTGACCAGCGTCTCGGTTCCTCTGTGCACTTTGCTCGTAGCACTATCACGACCTTTCTGCTTTCATCTGATCTTTGGCTTTACTTTCCTCGAAATCTGCCAGTATAGACTGTATAGAATAAGCAGTTGTTATGGCATCTCCCTCAGCCTCTCCGGAGCCTGTCGCAGGTCCCAGTCGACCGAGCTTCAAATCTTTTGGACTTATTGACCCGCTCGTCGAAGCTCTCGAGCAGATGAACTTCAAGCAACCAACGGAGATCCAGGCAGAAGCTCTTCCCCACGCTCTTCAAGGCCGAGATATAATTGGAGTGGCTTCAACGGGTTCTGGAAAAACAGCCGCATTCGCACTCCCTATCCTACAGAGGCTTTGGGAAGACCCTAAAGGACTCTTTGCTTGTGTGATGGCGCCGACGAGGGAGCTTGCTTTTCAGATAGGGGAGCAGTTTGAGGCGCTGGGGAGTGCGATGGGTGTCAGATGTTGTGTCATTACTGGTGGAACTCCCGAGGTGCAGCAGAGTATCGCTCTAGCAAAGAAGCCGCATATTATAATCGCCACCCCTGGACGACTGAACTGGCACCTGGAAAACACAAAAGGGTTTAGTCTCAGGAATTTGCAGTTTCTGGTGAGTATCTACTTTATGTCTCTGCAGCAAGCCACTGTCACTTATATGTCCACGCTCCGATAGGTGCTAGACGAAGCGGATCGACTGCTCGACCTCGACTTCGGAGCTGTTTTGGACAAGATTCTCAAAATGTTGCCGAAGGAGCGAACGACCTACCTGTTCTCGGCGACAATGACAACAAAAGTTGCCAAGCTCCAACGCGCGAGTTTGACAAATCCAGTAAGAGTAGAGGTCTCAACAAAGTGCGCACCGCTGATAACTAGTACATCAATCTTCCTTGTACTCACAATCACCCTTAGATACTCCACTGTAGATACACTGCTCCAATACTACCTATTCATCCCACTTAGCCAAAAAGACGTGCATCTCGTCCACTTGGCGAACTCACTCGCACAGAACTCGATTATAGTATTTACTCGGACTGTACACGATGCACAGCGGTACGTCCCATCTTCACTGCGTAACCAAGCCCGGTATTGAACATAATTCATCAGGCTATCAATAATACTGCGCAATCTTGGTTTCCCCGCGGTACCATTGCACGGCCAGTTAAGCCAAAGCCATCGTCTAGGCGCATTGGCCAAGTTCAAGAGCGGAGGCCGTAAAGTGCTTGTCGCAACGGACGTTGCCAGTCGGCAAGTAGTTCTGCTAATCGTGTGTCGTATTGCTGCTCACCACACTCACTCTATTCAGTGGTCTGGATATCCCCTCCGTCGACGTCGTCATTAACTTCGACATCCCAACACACTCGAAAGACTATATACATCGAGTCGGTCGAACGGCTCGTGCAGGTCGCTCAGGGAAGTCGATAACGCTGGTTACTCAGTACGACGTTGAGCTGGTCCAACGAATTGAGAGCGTGATCGGGAAGAAGATGGAACTTTGGCCGACTGATAAGGAGGAGGTCGCGTTGTTGAGAGAGCGTGTAGACGAGGCAAGCCGATTAGCTGTCAATGAGTTGAAGGACCAGGCGGCAAATGGACATGGTAGGAAGCGGAGACGTGGAGAAGAGGGTAACGCTAGAGATAATCAGGACAGGGATGACGATGTAGTGGAGGCAGGTATGCCGTCGAAAAAGAAGAAGGGTCGTCGGTGATGGTCCATGTATTAGGCCGCAAGGTGTGGCTATGACTGATGTTGTTCATGCTGTATTTCTGGTTCTCACCAGACACTATACTATCATGTTTCCGCTGTCAAGATACTTGCCCAAACGACTGTCATTCATTCTTAGGTATTATGAATTCACAAGCCAATGCGTTAGTTCATGAACATCAAATCTGACCTGAGTACGTATTTCGTCCCGCTAAGCACGGGTGATCCCTCATGCAGCAGGCACTCACTTCCATGCCTACAACAAATGGATTAAGTAATATACTTTATCTCGACGAGACCGTTGAGGAGACTCTTATTTACCTATGCAGAAGAGCCGTACCCCGCGTCAAAGGCGCAGAAACCACCTCTTTCGTCTTGTCTTTGTAGAAGACAGTCTGATAGGTGTTCAGCCCGAAGTCTACTTAGATCTTAACGAGTACATACCTCGCCACCTTGAACGCCATCTTGGATGCCGGTCAAGTATATCAGCAGCGTCCATTCGGACTTAGCACCCGTAACCGCATCCTTGACAGAGTCGTCGTAATGTGGGCCGAAATACTGACCGGCGATGTACTTATATAGCCTGATATTGGTGTTCAAAGAATGAGGTGCCCTCTCGGGGGGCGCATTGGCTGGTCTTCTCGCCGTCGATGGATAGGGAAATACAGGGAGGTGAGGGGATATCACTTTGTAGAGGTTCTGTGCAAACTCTGCAGAGGTTATCGATATTCTGTCTGGTGGACGCATGGATGAGCATGAGCATAAATGGCATGGAGCTCAGAAAGATTCGTACGATTAACTCTCTCGGCTTCACCCCTCTTCTTTGGTGGCGTGAGCTCGAGTGGCAGACCATCGATGAATCGTACAAAGGTCTTGCATTCTTCAGTAGAAAAGAAATTCTGTGACGTACGATAGAGCGATTTCAGCTTGTTCGTACATATGCTTGATATTCAACTGACGTCGATAAGTAGGATTTGATCCTCTAGCAAGACACGACACTCAAGATAGTCCTTGGGCAGCACGGACGGAAACTGCACGATCCTCGTCTGTGACTGTGATGTGCTCGAAGTCTTGTTTGTCTTTGCTGTGGTTTTCTTGGCCATAATTACAGAATATCAGGAGAGCCTGAAATGTACACGGTGGGTCGCATAAACGAGTGGTGAATGTTCGAGGCCAACGAGAGTTAATTGTAACTTGGAGTAGGGTATAAGGCCATAGATTTGTGACCTGCGTGTGTATATATATATTATATATATTAATCCAAGAGTTAGGTCACTTTGCCGGAGTGGTTAACGGGATCGCCTGCTATTCGTAGCTGTCAGCGGTTGTGCTTTGCACGCGAGTGTTC
>JAXQGN010000414.1:0-25489 GCA_037039805.1 Irpex sp. M6601 | reverse complement strand
AGAAGGGGTGTGCAGGCGAGAGACTCTGCTGAGGGCACGGCCACAAACAGGACCTGCACGCAGGTACCATCGGGTTGTGGTAGATGGTGTAGCCTAGCGTGTACGTGCTGCATGTCGAGGCTGCTGTGTTCGAGGAGTTCCTAAGTACTCGTCTTGAGCGGACACGATGAGTTGGAGGCATGGTGGGTTGCAAAGTTGCCTCAGATATTCCAAGAGTATTACCGCAGAGTGCAGGTCAGGAAAGACCGAGATTCAGACCAAACAAGACAAGGTGACAGTAGATAACGAGAGCAGAGAATATGACAAGCAGAACATATAACAAGATGCGGAAAGCCTACGAGTAGACGCGTTTCCGGTGATGATAAGGCTCGGGCAAGAGCGACTAATCGGAGCTTCAAAAACACTCAGAGCACGACGCGGATTCGGAGATCGAACTCAGGATTCAGGCCAACTCGCAGCCTTACCAGCGGTGGAAATTTCGTGGGTTCCGCAGTGAATGAAGTTTTGCATGCAAGGTACTGTACGACAGAGAGGGGTGTATGACCGCTGAGACCTAAGGCCACCAAAGCAGCAGTCCTTTCAAGATGCGTGCTACGCTGGCCCAGGCTATGCGTCGAAACCTTCTTGAAGGTCAGATTCTGTCTTTAAAAAAGACCAGAGACTCAAGATCTAAAGATCTTCGTCATGATCATTGGTTGTAAACTCAGAGAAAGATGACTTAAATCATATGCTGATCCGCCGCTTAGTAAGCGGCGCTTGAAAGTGCATTTCACACGTAAGACAGCTGCTTGTACCACTGGCAGATTTGGCAAGTATCGAACTTGTGTAATTATTCGAATCTAGGACACAACGTCCGACAGTAGCACGCAGTTGGAATAGTATTGGTTGGGATTATGCCAGGAAGATCATGCCGAGACCTCACTTTTCCACGGCGTCGCTACATACTAGTCATCAAACTGAGTGGAGACAGACTACAAACTACTAGTAGGACCAGGGAATTTGAAGGTCTAGAGCCACCGTAGCTTGAAACTCAAGGGATACCATAGTCACTAGGTAGCAGAAACACTTTCGCAAAAATTCATGCAGGAATACGGCAATCCAGTACCTGTTGTACATGTGGTCTGTCAATAAACTAGGCTCATGTTTGAGTGCCAGTGGCATATGCGAGGACGACCACCCAGGTAGACTTCGAAATCTGCTTGAGTTCAATGAGGTATAGCCTCTCATATGGAATAGATCCCGGTCCAACACGCCATTCAGGGGTCGACGGATCGCAACTTGCTTTCTCCTGCAACATATTCTCCAGTAAGCGGACAAGATTCCGCATATCCAAACCGATATAAAAATCACACACGTGCACGAAATCATCCACCATCTGCGCCACTTGCTTGGCGATCCTGGTGCGACATTGCACGCCATGTACTCGGCGAGAGTATACTTGTTTTCTCATCACCTGATAACCCGGCCACTGAATGTGCGAAGCGTGAGTATCGCTGAAGTATGAACACAAGTTACTCAGCCGCTGCCAGTGCCACGACGTACCTCGATCTTGTACGATATCTTCACTCCAAGCGAAGACATCACCTCCGTACCGTCGTCAATGAGGTCAAAACTATTGCCGGTGCCTTCTAAGAAGTCACTGAGACGAATGCCAAGTTGACCATCCGACAGACGATAAAATTGGATCGGGGTAGCATTGCTGTACCGACGATGGACAGGAGGACTTTCCCTTGGTGTAGGGATTAAAGTGAGCGTCGGAGCAAGCTAAAGTAGAGTGAGTACGTTGTTCGTAACAAGTAGGCAGAATGCGTACTGCAGCCGGCGCTCCTACTGCATAGGTCGAAGGTGCATGGACTAGCAGGGGATGTGCAAGGTCGAATTCGGACACCGACGGGTGTGACATTTGTCTTAGGTTTCTTGTAGTAGGAGTCGCGTCCGACGCTCTTCACTCGCAGGTGGCGGTTCTGTCGACAACTGGGAAGCGAGGGGGGTTTGGATGATTCTGGTTCATGCTTGTAGCACCATTTTATAGTGCTTATGAACTAATGTATCATACAACATAAGTTGGGGGCCATACACATAAGGCGCGGAAACAGTGATTGCATTGACGTCGCATATTCGCGGTATACCAAGCTGCAAATGAGAAAAAGAAGCCTAGACGAAATTGCAAGAAGATGGGTTGACTTGGGACTTCAAGTTGCGTTCCAAGACTGCTGCCAACGCATGGATTATCATCCACTTCCATCGCGCTCGAGTCTCAGACTGTCACAAGCGTACTTCTTTCCAGCCTTGCCCCGCGAGATAGAGCCACTCTGCCAGCTTGCTGCGCAAGTCCTTTTACAGCCATTGTACGCGTCTGCTTGGATTAGAGAGGCTGAAAGGATTCGGTGTTCTGCGTGCAGAACTTCCAAAACCGAGGCGAGCTTCAAGTTGGGCCCTTTCCACGAACGGAAGCGCTCTGCCCAAAGGGAGACTCCTTGTCGGTAAGCCCCAGGAAGCTGCGACTAAGATGAGTATTTGATAATATGGTTGGTTGGCTGTGGAAACCCTGTGTGCCGGGTAAGGGTTTAGAGCGCGATAACTTTAGACTTCGATGATACCATTGCTCACTTGTCTCCTTATAATATGCCAAGTACCGACCTCGAACTTGATATGCGCCGTGCACAGGAGCTGTATGCAGTTGAGCTGCGTCACTGGCGTCCGGAGTATTGTCGCTTCTACCTCTAAGCTCGACAAGTTGATGAGGCACTCCTCGTATACTAGGCAATACATTTGCGAATCAGTGCATGCCTGTGACTCCATAAGATAACTAACACTTACCAATACAAAATTATGATATTGACTTGAGACTTTGACACGTCTTGAAGCCGGGGGCAACCCTGTCGAGAGTCCAATGATCTCTCGAAGCTGGATTTGACCTGTCACTGGTTTCAGAGTGAACTCAGCTCTATTACTAGATCTGTTCAGTTTGTATTCTCTGAGAATTGTTCTCAACGATGGTTTGTCGTCAGGGTGCACACAGTATCTTTCCATTCAGCGTATCGAAGATGAAGGCAGTGAGGTAATGAGCGGCTTAATGCGGCGTTGCTGTGGCGAATCCGGGAGCGCCTGAGGTAACACGACCCGCATCCGTTCATTGCGATCTTCGTATGATCAAGAGTCGAAGATTGGCAGTAGTTAACATTTACGGATATTCAAATACCTGAAATAACCCAAAGTGTAAGCTTCTTAGGAGAGCACACAGGCAGACACAGGCGCGTACTCACGATGAATATGTTGAGTGTCCCGGTACCGCTCATGATCAGGTTTGCGGTCAGATCTATCTTGCCTCGAAGACCTTCCCCGATACAGTATTCGACCACAGCCTACGGGACATTGACATCGGGCCAACGTATGATTCGGTACTGAACGTCGGGTACTTGGTGTCAGACATAGAACCGGCGTATACCCTCCGTTCACGTTATGTTTACAGTCTCCAATAAGATTCCTTGGCACGGCTGTTGTTTATCAAGCAGACCACTACAGCGTCCATACCTTATAATATTGACAGAATAAAGTGTTTGAGGAAAAGCGGCTATACCGTTGGTGGGCATGATATGGGAACACGAGAGCATCAAACCACCAGGGTGTTTGGCATTGACCAGTCATACGTTCATGTCTAGCCGAAAGCTTTTTTTACCGTTCTCAGCTGCTCCGCTAGTACGCTTTCGACAGAAGAACTCACCTCAGCTGAAGCTCACGGACGCGTCAATCCCTAGTTAGTCGGTCAGCGTAGCAACACGTCTTCCGCTGTCCAAAACCAACAGATATTACACAACCATTTCAAAGTAACCTAGCAACAAGAGCTGTCAGTGGATTGATCACGTTCGTATCATGCAGAATTCGCGGGGAAGTACAGAGACAAACTTTTCGAGAATCCAGGTTATCCTGCCGGTAGGAGCTGTCCATTACTTATTTGACATCTTGAAGGCAAGTAAGATTGGCCAGGGAAGAAAGGAAGAGTAGAATGAAAAGCGAGAGATGAGGTCGACAGCAGAATGAGGGATAGCTTGTCCCCATAACTACCACCGCCGCCCGCAATGACACTTTCATACTTTCATATGATACACGACGAAGCCCGTACGATTCATACGTCATCGCGAGTGGCGGAAGCAGTTAGGTGGGTAAGTTATCGCGAGCAATACTACTGGTTTCATGAGAGTGAAGTTGCCAGGGGGTAGACGAATGAACTTTGGAGTCAACGCGAGAGGCATTGTTCGTAGGGGAGTTTCGCAATTGTAGAGGGATATGTTTCTTCGTCCGACATGACTGGTCCGGGGGTGTCACTGAGTATAGAAGCCCAACATATCCTCCTCAGGAATACGCTACAACACTAGACTGGTTGGAGGGGGAGGAGGGGCAAGAGATGATAGACAGGCTTTCCAGTGCTACAGCTCTGTCTTGTTCGTGTTGCCTATACGGTATTGATTAGCAAAATCTCAAGGCTATCTGTCACTGCTTACGATAGGATGAGAGAGTACTTGAGAGAGTACTTGATGACTGAGCCAGCTGCGAACGAGAGCTTGCTGGCTGCAAGTTTTGAAAACCGACTCCTGCCGGTGTAGCGGGCCGGCGGCTAGCAGATTCACAGTTCGCTGTACTCGTGATTCGATTTGTGTTGAGAAGATATGGATTATTGTTGAACGGGAAACCAAGGATAGCCACGCACTATGGTTGCTGTTGGCCTTCTCTTCTGCTACCACTACAATATCATCCTCCTGTGAAACATCAAGTCCGGTGGCACGGCAGGCTTGCAGCACAAGGTTCATCTCCAGAATGCGTGCCATGGCCGACCCGTTGGTCTCAGCGAAAGTAGGGGCCATGAGCAATCACGTCCTTCAACAGCTTCAACGACACAAATCTCACCCAGCTATCGGATCAAGTCCTCTTTTCGTCGCCGTGCAGGGCCCTCAGGGCAGTGGCAAGACATTCCTTACCTCACGTCTTCGGGACGCGCTTTCATCCCCACCGCATTCTCTGTCTGTGGCTGTTGTTTCCATAGACGATCTCTATCTTCCACATTCCGGACTCGTCGCAGTTGCACAAGAAAACTCACGAAATAGACTTCTCCAGGGTCGTGGGCAGCCTGGAACCCACGATGTGAAGCTCGGAACACAGATCCTTACCCAGCTCAAGCGTATCAATGAGCCAGACTCCCCACCGGTACAGATACCCAGCTTTGACAAAAGCCTGTTTTCCGGTGAAGGCGATCGTGCGGATATTGGGATATCTGTCAATCCTCCTGCTGATGTCGTGATGCTGGAAGGATGGTGTGTTGGTTTTTATCCCACGACGCGCGAGGAGATCAATAGGAAGTGGGGGGTGCCTGTGCAAGGCTTAGGGGAGGATTTCTTCGAGAAACGAGGTTTTAGGAAGGAGGATGTACTGGAGGTGAACGAGAAGTTGAAAGAGTTCTTGGAGTGGTGGAAGTTCTTTGACGCGTTCATTCAGGTGTGCGCTCAATTTGGTTCGAATCGAGATCATCACTGACTTCGAGATGGACTGCCTGTTTAGATCAAACCCGTCGACACTCATCCGTACGACTACATATACGAGTGGCGTTTACAACAGGAGCATAATATGAAGGCTAAGAATGGCGGTGTTGGGATGTCGGATGACCAGGTCGAGAAGTACGTCTTCTATCATCATTCTTGGTCACTTGACAACTCAAAGCACGCTGCAATAGGTTTGTAGACCGTTATATTCCCGGATACGTCTTCTTCGGAGACGGTATTCTGAGTGGCGGTGTTGATGAGGCAGGACAGAAACAAACACCCCCGTGGATAGGGAACGGGCTCTCCATCCAGATAGGGAAGGATAGAGAAGTTGTACGTGTTAGTAACTTCTGAGGGGAACTTACTTCAAGGAATTGCGAGAATATGTATTTAACTTGGAAAGGATGCTTGTATGTATAGGTATCGCGAGGAGCTATGAATAGCGAGGTTGAATTTCCCAACAAATAAACAAGGTCACAGCGGAGGGACGCACCATAAAGATAAAGCAGAGCACGGGGGATGAAACAAGGGAAATAAAGACTCAATAAAGATGTCCAGTCTCGCAGACCTGCGAAGTGGCTTTCAATTTCTCAAGAGAGCGTGAATCCATGAAGAGGTTGTAGTCATTAGTCGGTCGGCGTTGGTCGTGTTCGTTGGTTTCTGGCATCCGACTCGATGTAAGTGTCCGGAAAGAAACTGAGAAGTGGATTACGCACTCGTGATATCCTCATCCGATTCCGTCTCAACCATAATACCCATCTCCATACCACCCATGCTTCCTCCTCACCCCGCAACACCTACAAGCGATACTACTCAACGCAATGACGCTCAACCAGCTCAACGCGACCGCCGCGACAATCATCCACACGCCATCTCCAAACTCGACGGACAGTGCCCCGTTCAGCACGCCCTTCAGCCTATCATTCGCGACAATCTCCAATGCTAGATCGGCCGCAAGAACAACACTGCCTACGATGGCTGTGACGATGCCTGATATGAGCGCCAAAACGGTAAAGTATTGTGATCGGAGGAAGAGGGCAAAGAAGAGTGTGAGGAGGGCAATGCCAGCAGCGACAGGATGGAGGATGAGGAGGACCGTGAGGCCCTTGGTGAGTGCCCGCGTCACGTCGGGTGGGTATCCAGTCAAGTTCAACACATCCTGTGGGATATCGTAACCCAGTTTCGGACTAGTGCACGTCCCGTCGTCTTTGGTGAATATGCTTGGCAAAGCCACGGTTGTGCTCGCGCAGAACCCCCACACTCCGAACCTGAAATCCGGAGTACTTGAGACCTGGCCGTCCGGTGTGGCGAAGCTGAGTTGGAAGAGGTAAATCTGCTTGATTATGGGCAGTGAGAGTGTAACGAGGAGGTAGAGGACGAAGGCTGCAAGGAGGAAAAAGATGCTGAGGCCTGCGGCGAACCGGAATCGCTGGGCGCTGTGCATGCGAAAGCCGAAGCAAGGACAACATCGCCGGAAGCGAGAGTGATGACGGCGACGGTGGCGGGAGTGGTGTCTGTGGTGGTGCCTGTAAGGCTCCTCCTCCTCGATGATGATAGGCATGGGTCAAAGGTCGTCGGACGGAGTGAGAACCGAGGAGAGGTATCGCCGTTTCGCGTTAAGAACTTGGTTCGTGTTCGGAACGCTAATGAATGTGGGATATCGCCTTCGGCAGAATGTCAGTACATGGACATAAGCAATTCAAGAGAACGTACCAGAATGCCTATTCTTACACTCACAAGTCCGGTGAACTTGCCAGACCACGAGTGTCGAGGTCAAGTTCAACTCATCCTGCACCGCCTACAGTGCCAAGTTCATCTAGGGACGCGGAGTTCTGATCCGCTCGCAATCATCGAGATCTACAGCAGGGCGCAACTGATGCGTATGATGCGCTTGTACCCTGTCTGTATTGCGCGCCTGAGATAATTCCCCACGCACTCATCATCATCTGCTATTTGGACGTTTATGAGGACCAAGGTAGCCGTAGCTTCTGGCAAGTAACTCATAAGCAAGGCTAGAAAGACATGAATTCGTACCCTCCGGATCTTCTCGTGCAGCTCAGTCCTGTCATGTTTGTGGCAGGACTGGGTCCACTGCAACCTCTCCCAGCATCCACACCCCCCACACCGCAATCGCCTGCGCAGAGACCACAAGATCCATTCTTTATACTGGGTAGTAGACTCAAGGACGCGTTGCTCTCCCAACGCGCACCTGCCATCTGGCAGCCGGACAAGAGCAAGACGTTCCAGGTTGTACTCGTCGATCCAGTAAGTATACAAATCACGCACTGTTGTCCGTGTTTTCGTCTTGTAATATTTCACCAGTAAAGACACGTATTGAAGTTGTCCTGACTCCGTTAACAGTTGCATTAACAGGATGTACGTTTCCCACCACGCAAAGTACCACCAGCTGAAGACCAACAATTCCTTCCGACCCATTCTCCCCTCTCGCCGTTGACACCGTCATCTCCACTCTATCCAGATGGTCTCATCGCACCAATATGGATACGAAAACACACAACACTCGTACCGTCTGTGTTCGTCTTGTTCAAACGACTGTACGAGTATCCTCGTACGACTCCTACATCGCCTTTGGATGCTCTAGATCCTGATCACGACCGCGACCGAGAGGCGGAGGAGAAGAAGAAGGATGCGGAGCTATCTGCAGAGATTGCTCTGAGAAAGAAGAGTACGAATGAGCGGGCGATCAAGTTGACGGTGGTTTTGATGGCTAGTAGGAAACTCCTAGGTGCACATCTTTTTCGCCAGAGCGAGTAGAGCCTTGGGCTTATTCTTCACCCTCTAGACGATCCAACATTGGATGCTCGACTCACGTTCATACGGAGGCAGAGTGGCTTGGACCCCAGAGCTGCCTTGTTTGTCCTCAGTCCCGTCTCACAGGCTGAGATTGGTGATTTTGTCCGCAGGTAATTTCTTGCTGCTTATTATATACACTATATCTCACTAATATGCTGTTACGCAGTCTTCAAGAAGCCTTATGGGAGCCTGCTGTCGAGTACTACACGAATCACTCGAAACGTGTGCGGCGGAAGCGCAACAGACATTCGCAAGCCAACGCGACATATCCAATGCCGACCTCGCCATCTGGCCCAATTGCACGTCCATTGCGTCCGGAAGGCTGGACTGTCAGATATGAATACAAGATGGCGTGTTTTGCAGAGTTTAGAGGGGAGGACGAGGTTGCTTTGAAGTGAGTTTGTATTCTTGCGGAAAGAATTGATGAGGCTTATTATGGTGCAGGCACTACCATGATGCATATGCGAATCTGCAGATTATGTTTGGTTCAACTGCAATACTCCCTCCGCGCACGAAACGCTGGGCTGAAGCGAAAGTGCTGGCTGATTGCCTCAGTGTCAAGGTACCGTTGGGTGATGCTATATATAACGACCCCCCACTAACAGACATTTAGATTTGCAAACTTTATTTGTACAATAATGAGCATTCGCTTGCACTATCACATCATGCCATGCATATACGCAAGTTCGCAGACCTTTCCCGTGGCTGGGGAATTGGCGAAGAGACGTTCGAGTTTTGGAGTTGGCTCGCAAGACAGTGAGTGCCCATGATCATTTACCATTTTCCGACTTGTCTCAAAAGAATTGCAGGCATCGTGTTTTTGCAGAGCTCTTAGAGCAAGGGACGCGCTCGACATTGACCATTCCAACATATCTCCCTTCTTCCTCCTCGGCAGCTTCAACTGTCGTGGCCCAAGCCGCCGACTCTCAACGAAGTATTGTCGAAATGGAGTCTTTGCGTACGTTGGGCCTGAATCCGACACAAGCGCTGCAACATCCAGGATTCTACTACTACATGGCGGCTCGCTGCGTGGAGAGTCGTAGGGCTAGGTTTTTGGCTGCCCTGGAGAACGAGGTAGGAGATCGGATCCCACACTAACCGAGCGCGACACTGATAGTCTTGAAGGGACCTAATAGCAACGCGTCGCCTGGCTTCGCAAACGAGAATAAGGTGGACCACTTGACGATTATACTAGAGGTATTTATTGTTTCCTGGCCTTTTATAGTTGGTTATGTAATGATCGTCCTTCGATTAGCTGTATACCCGGGCGTACGAACTCTTCAAGAAGTATAGTCCGCAGAACGGGTCGAACCCTGGACGGCAGACACTTTGGATCGCCTATCGCATCGCAAGGACGTACTACGATTCAGGCAAGTTCGACATGGCTGTAAAGTAAGGATGTTCTATCACTTCCAGCTATACGTAGGCTTACACTGTCCATTCAGGTTCTTTGAACGTATTGCCAAGACTTATCGTCGTGAGAGCTGGGATGTCATGCTACGGCCTCTCTTGACGACGTGGTATGCTTGTGCTCAGCAACTTGGAGACATGGAGTTGGGTGTGCAATTGCTGATTGAGATGCTGGCACATGGTATGTACTGCAGCATGTTCTTCTTTGGAGAAACTGAGCGTCCCCCGCGGTCCCTCCTAGGTCCTGCGCCCGATGATGACGAACCTGATGCGATTCAGGAAGATCTGTTGGCGGTGTTCAGAGTGCGTACCTGGAACGATAACATTTTTTCAGGACTGACGTTTGCTACAGAGCACAGTGCCATCCAATTCCGACACACCACTAGTGGTTGATCTGACGGATGCAGATCCGTTATGTGAGTTGATTGAGCATTTACCTGTTATCATGATACTTACGTCGAACTCAGTTGACTACTCCGTTATATTCTGGTCTCCCGAGGTTAAGGTTGACGAGAAAGCTGTGTATCAAATCACGCTAGCGACTCCACCTCACGTACGCATCTCCTCGCTGCCCTTCACATCTCTGTCCGTCTATATCAAGGAGGATTTTCCGCCGATCACCGTCCGACACGTTGAGAGTGAATCTCCCTCAGGACTTGTTCAAGAAATTCGCCTAGGCCACTTGGATTACAATTCACCACCTGCAGAAAGTCCAGTGGTCGAAGCGAACCTGCGTTGGCGTCCGGGCAGCTCTGTCGTGTTGACCGGTTCACTATCGTCTGCACAGCCTACTACAATATCCGTAAGTGCTTCAAAGGCACTAATGCTGATTCATGCTCATCAAGAAAGTAGGTCACGAAGGTGGTGTTGACGCTCCAGGAAGCTAGTTGGTCTGTAGAGCTGCCCATATCTACAGCTACTTCGCGTGGCGATGGTCTACAGCTACCCAAATGGCTAGCCTCGGTTGATCCTGTGAAGTATGTGCCTATACGGCGGGATAGCCAACTATCACTATCCAGCACAAGGTAAGGAGTTCTTCGACTCCTCAGGAAACTCTTGCTCATAGTGTCGATAGTGTGCGCCTTCGTCCTCATGAGGTGCACGTCTCGCTTTCGCACGTGGCCCCGGCTTACTTGGGCGAAGAATACCCTATCACCATCGAGGTTACGAATATTGATAGTAAGGAACTGGACGTTGTAGCGGATGCTCTGCTACAACCTACAGAGATTGAAGGTGCCTGTAAGTCTTCAGTGTGTGAGCGGAGGATGAGGACTCACAACACCGGTTGGCAGCTACCAGCATTAGTTACGATAAAGAAACGTGGTCGAATCTGATCAAAGGTGTCGCCTTTGGAAAACTCGCTCCAGGCGTGAGCGCTGTGAGGACATTGTATCTCAATAGTGGCGTTGCGGCCGGAGACAGAATCATCGATCTGTCTATCCAGTCTCATAATACGGCGTACAGCCTTGCGAGCGACAGCCCTCAAACTCCGAGTAGTCCAGCCTCAAATAACACGGACATTGGCGAGACGTTACGCACTCTCGTTGTGCCCACGGTCGACCCAATCACTGCGGACTATTCCGTCAAGTATAGACGGAGTACATCAGAGCAGCCTGGTCTGGCACAGCTGGACACATACGACGCTGAATTCTGGGACGAGAGGGCTGGAGGTGTAGCAATCGTGAACACTACGTGGACCTGTACCGGTCTGCATGGAATCAAAGTTGAAAATGCAAAGCTGGCTAGAGGCGTGAGTTCCCTCGGATTTGCAAAGTTGCTTTCAACTGAAACTCTCAACTTGTTAGGATGGACTGCACGCCCGTGTAACTAACTGTCTTCTTGATCTTGATACAGCAGACTTCTTGACAGGTGATGTATATCTTTGCATAGGCAGGCACATCCATTCTCACAGAGTTCTGTAGAATGGCTACCAGGGGACCAATTCAGTGATGAAGCCTCTATCAGTTTCGTTTCGGATGAGGATAATCCCGATGTTTCTATCGCTGGACCGGGGGTCTACGAAATCTCATGGAGGAGGTGAGCAGCACACTCAGCAAGTCTCTCGAATAGAAACTGAAGGCACTACAGAATACTTCCTAATGACGAGCTTGGTCCACTCTCAAAGAGTGTTTTCCAACTACCACAGCTACGACCGCCGGAGGACGGATTAGTGGCACTGTTGGACGTTCCAACAACCGCAAAGCTTCATGTCCCTGTCCCAATTCGTATGATCATCCGCAACCGTCGCCCAACACGATCAGCCAACGTCGTCGTTCAAGTGGAGTTCGATGCGACAGATGGTTTCGTTCTTGCCGGCCTTCGTGCAGGCCGAGTGCCCATCTTACTGCCTGGTGGCGAAGAAATCCTTACATGGAACGCTATTCCCGTGGAGTGTGGCTACGCTAGGCTACCGAAGATCAAAGTCACCGACCGTCGACAGCGTGTACTATCTCAGCCAGGGACAAGTCCGGAAGTGAGTTCAGCGGAAGAGCAGGGCGAATACGTTCATGTGGTCGACATGCGCTCGGATGAACGACCAGCAACTAATGTGGACAGCTCTCGCTCAAGTGCTGACCTCGGAAAGAGGCTACGAGCGAATGATGGGCAGGTTCCTACTGACATCGCTATTCTTGTCCTACCATGATCTGCCTCGCCCATCATCTGGATTATATTAGGCACGTACTAGCCATTACTCCATTGTAATCCATTTAAGTGCGTCAATGATCATCATGTCTAAAGGGCACGCATGTTTGGCAGGATCATTCGCCCAGTGTCATTGTATGTGATTTTCTACGCAAACTTCAATGGCGGATGTCTTGTTGATTCCTGATGATGATACCTTAGAGAGTTTGGTGCCATGATCTCCAACGCTCGCTGCCTATGTCTGTGCGGGTTCATATTACTTAGTGTGCCGGCGCAACTCATCACGCACGGATCGTACTGGTTACTTTCCCAGGACATGACACCTCGTCCAGCACCCTTGACAACAGGTAGCTGTTATGGTCATGGGCGTGCTGTGAAGCCGTCGAGGGAGACAGATTTCTTCAAAGAGAATGTTTCGCGCTGGTGCATTTGACAAAAGATATGTTGATGTTGTGACCTTCCGCATTGTCTGTGAATATTGAATGACGGCCAAGGTGCTTATTTCGGCGCTTCAGGGAGGCATAAAAGAGAGGCTTTACGATCGCTCTGACACCATCCCCCAGCAGACTCAAAATCGTTCTCACCTACTCTTGAACCTGGTGTTCAATTCCATTTTTATTCACAAACATGCAGGCCATCTTCAACATCCTTACCCTCGTCACTCTTTTGGCTTCCTCGTACTCTGCGTCTGCAGCACCCGCCAAGCTATCCGTGAGTCACGCACACACAACTTTCGAAGAGGGATTCAGTTCTGACTATACGAATCGTGTCACAGCGTCGCAGTGATGGTACAATCACTGCCTGCGATACCTGGGACTTCGCAGGCACATGCGAAAATATCGACTTCACCCACAATCAGTGCCATAACTTCCCAGCGGAATTGCAGGACGTTATCTCCAGCATCACTGTTACTACTGGCTCATCCTGCCAAGCCTTTGTGTACGTACCACTGTCTTAATCCTGTTACAAGTATCTGTACTTACTTAGCTGACGAAACTCATACATACCCGCAGTAACCTGGACTGCAACTCTAATCAAGGCCAAATCACTGTCCAGAACCCTGGCATTGCAGAGATGCAGCTCGGAAACGATGCTCTCAGCTCGTTCCTCTGTACCGCGAACTGAGCAAGAGCAAGACGGATATTGATGCAGTTATGCGTCTATGCTTCTATATGTAGTTCTGTCATATTGGTTGACTTGCAACGCCCTCATTGCATCGTATCCAATGTTTTCGACAAGCAACGATCACTGGCACCGATGATTCGTACTCAAAAATATCTTCAGATTGTCTTCCTGATATAGAAATAGTGAGCTTTCGATCCTAACACTGCCAAACACTTAGCGTCATCAACTGCGACTCGGACATTATGTAAACCAATCATATGCACAAGCTTGAACCACGACAGCGATGTTGTTGCAAGCAGAAATACCGCCCGAGATTGTCCTCACAATTCTATCACACCTTCCGCTACAGTCTCTACACGCGCTGCGGAGGTTGAGTCACGAATGGGTTTCCTGGTTCGATGCAAACCGAGCGTATATTTATCAACGTGCAGCGTTGAAGCACAACTTCATCCCTTCAACAGATATCGCACTCCCCAATGCAATCCTGGCCAGCAAGCATCTGTTACCAGATTTTCCTGTTAATGATTGGGGTACATTCTGTAAGCCGTGGGACTTACCTTGGACGTGGAAGTGGGACATCTGTCTGACCCATATTTTGGTCAGGTCGACTCCGATTCACTCTCGAAGCGAAGTGGGCCGGAATTGGAGTGCCGGCATGGGCAGAGCTATCTGAGGATCACGCCGATGTTCACCGTATCAAGGTCGACGAAGACGTTGGCATTGTGATCACAACGCACAAAGATGGAGGCATCAATGTCCGCGACTTGTACACAGACGAAGTTCTCTGGGCCCTTCCACGAGTCTGTATTGTTGTCCTATATGTGAGCCTCTGCTGATCTAGATTATAGACCTACGTTCAAAGATACGCGCATTGCGAGTACGAGAATGGCTTTCTCATATGGAACCGCGACGATTCAAAGGAAGTCTGGCGTTTGGCATCGCAGTATGAATCTAGCCCCGCTCCGCGCGACGAATTACAGGAGCTCATCTCTTTTACTATCAATCGATACATGCCAACGTCGAAAGGTCACTTCAAGCCTTGGGCTCTTCTTACTCCGCCCGAGACAGGAAACGCATTTCGGTTTGTTTATCCCACACTGGCAGTGGTCGGTGTGAATGCTGCCTGGTTATTTGACGTCGAAAGAGCCCAAATGGTAAAGACCATCAATTACATTCAGAAGCCTGTCGCAGGAGGGTTTCTGGGAGCTATCAACTATGTCGAACTCAGTGATCAACACGTCCTCATATGTGGTAGCAGCCAGCTTCGCTTCTTCGATCGGTCATCTGGCGCGATTGTGCATGCTATCACGCGAGAAGATGTTACATCTGAGGAGTCGAAGAGACAGGGTATTACATTCCATCGGCACACGGATTCACAGGATGGTGGATGGGGCACATCGCTCGTTGGCTTTCACCCTGGCGTAGCCGAACCAGATGCGACGGATGAGCTCGAGTTTGTTGCAGGTACAGTACTAGTAATCACGCTGGCAGTCGCCTTCTCAACAAGTGTCCTAATCATACACTAGTTCATGTCGACCGGACGGGCAAGGCTGTCATTGCAATGCTTTCAGACTCTCGTCTGTTCGTCATTAGCGATATTGGCCGATATTTGGCTGGCAATGGGCAGGTTGGCGAAGCCGGTTTGGCTCTCCAAATCGCATTTCACTGCCCTGCTCACGAGCCACTCCGATTGCCTCCGCGCGGTATATATCTAGCTGTTGAACATGGTAGGGTGGGAGTCATCACGGTAAGTGTTATCGGGTATCGCACATAGTATGCTCATTTGCGTTCATAGAATTTTGGTGTCTTCTTGATCACTCTTGATGCCACTTCTCATGGACTCACCGAACCGGGCAATCCTACACTCTCAGAAAAATATGCCATCGGGTCCTCCAATCTCGACTCGTTCCCTCACTTACCGCTCCCATACCTCAAAACATGCCGTTTGCTCCCCTTCTCGAGTTGGGCGCCCTTGAGTGCTGTTACCTGTTTGCAGATGACTGCTAGAAGGCTGCTCTTTACCTGGAGTCGCTATTATGTGCCCCAAGATTCGGAAACCACGGACACCGTGCTTGAGGTTCATTCTAACGAAGACACCATTACGGGATATGATGCGAATGGGGAAAAGATACTGGTCAGCATGGACGATCTCGTGGCCCTTTTTGCCAACATGGATTCTTTCGAGCGAATAGAGGAGGCAGAAGGAGGAGACAAAATTGTAGAGTTGATACATGGCGCTGCTCGTGAGTCGACTATTTTGAAGACAGGCACATATTGACACACTCCCACAGAAAGCATCGTCTTATCAATAGACTTCTCGCAGCCTTGACGAGGGATCTCGTCAACTGCATTGCATATTCCATCTACCCGCCTTTCCCGCACATTGACAGAGATCTCGAGTTCTGTAGACAGCTGAAAAATCTCTTCTTAGGATATGATGGCGCATGGTAAAGGGTTTTGCTCCAGATATGTAGTCAATCCACACAACGCACAGTATTCACGTTTAACAACAAAATCATATATCGTACATAAGTCGTTACATCATGTTCCTAAACTCGAGCCGCAACTCTGAAGGTCTTCAGTCAAAGAAAAGCTCGCGCCCAAGTAGCTCTACAAACTCGCGGCTGAAGAGCGCATCGAGTTCCTCTCTTGAGAAAAGCTCTTCAGAACCGTCGCGCTTGCCGAGTCCTTTGAAGATGCCCTTCGCAGCCTTCAGGATGAGGTCGAGACTGGGAATCTGGAAGCCACCGCGAGCCTCCAACTCTCGCAGGAAGAGTTCGGCATCCTCGCGCTTTCCGAGCCCTTTGAAGATGCCCTTCGCAGCCTTCAAGATGAGGTCGAGACTGGGAATTTGGAAGCCACCGCGGGCTTCGAGATCGCGAGCAAGGACCTCGTATTCCTCGCGCTTGCCCTTGAAAATAGACTTGATGGTCTTCAGAAGGAGGTCGAAGCTGCCGGCAGGGACGCCACCGCGAGCGTCGAGATCGCGAGCAAGAACCTCGTAATCCTCGCGTTTGCCTTTGAAGATGGATTTAATGGTCTTCAGAAGGAGGTCGAAACTGCCGGCAGGGACACCGCCGCGGGCATCGAGATCGCGAGCAAGAACCACTGAATCCTCACGCTTGCCAAGCCCTTTGAAGATGCCCTTCGCAGCCTTCAGGATGAGGTCAAGGCTGGGGATTTGGAAGCCTCCGCGTGCCTCGATATCGCGAGCAAGGATCTCGTACTCCTCACGCTTTCCACCCTTGAAGATAGATTTGATAGTCTTCAGGAGGAGGTCAAAGCTACCGGCAGGAACACCGCCGCGGGCCTCGAGATCACGAGCAAGAATCTCGTACTCCTCGCGCTTTCCTCCCTTGAAGATGGATTTGATAGTCTTCAGAAGCAGATCAAAGCTGCCGGCCGGGACGCCCCCACGAGCCTCGATATCACGAGCGAGAATCTCGTAGTCTTCGCGCTTTCCACCTTTGAAGATGGACTTAATCGTCTTCAGAAGGAGATCGAAACTACCGGCTGGGACGCCACCACGGGCCTCGAGTTCCAGGCGCCTGGCAAGGGCTTTACCTCTGATGAATGAATAAGATCAATAACTATCCAAGTCCTTGGATAAGTGATGCACTCACTCAGAGTCTACTACAGCCAGTGACGAAGTGGGGCGTCCATCTGGCCTACCCCCAACAGTAGTACCGTGAGGGAATCCGGATCTCTTAGCAGGAAGGATTCTTGCTGGACGGTGAAGCTGGCCGATGAAAGGCGGAGACCGGAAGTCTGCGAGAGGATCGACGTCGGTGTTCGCGACAGTGGAGAGAGGCGTCGCAGAGACAGTCGAAAAGTAGAGTGCGCTGGTGGCGACCGTCGCAAATAAAACGAGCGGAGTGAAGAAACGCATGATGATGATAACAATATAAGATGTCGTTGAAGAAATTCAAACGTGAAAAATGCGAAGCTGAGGACGTTTTGTCAGTACATAGGTGGCTTTCTGAAAAAGACAATTCACTCACCGACCGGCGCTGAGAAGTGAACGAAGGGATGGTGAGCCGAAAAAAAAGCTGGGGAACAAGAAGGGGTTCAGTCAAGCTTATATATGTTGTAACCTCAAACACTCACCATGCGCGAGGAGGATCGGGAGCAGATCGCGTGCCCTGTAGCACCGTCTCCCACTGGACGAAACACTGATCTCACGTAGCTATCAGTGATGGATTACTATATTCCGCAATGACCGCAGTGCTCGTCCCCGCAAACAGACCTTCCCATAGAATGACGTCCGACACTTGAGTGTGGAGTTGAAAGCAAAGTAATCCCATGGCAAACATGGCCCAGAAGGATGAACGACCGGTAGTCTATTCTTTGGGCGCGAGTACTTTCCTGGATACTGTAGACGCAACTCTACTCGTCCACGCCTTCCGTTCGTGGATGTTTCAATGTTTAGCTTGGCTATCAACCGGAGACAGAGGATGGGCTTGGCTAATGATGAGCTGATAGATCGACGCGTTGTCATACGCACCAATTTTCGCCGACTTTGTCATAGGCGCCGGTCAGTGCACAGCCTTCCTCGGTCACGCTAAGGCGCAGGATACTGGAGGATGTTTATAGGACCTGGATATATTGTACATCGCATTGCAGTATCTAGTCATGCATTAGCTTTATATGATGTAAAACTGTATGAGTATCCAGCCGCCACTTTGTCAGTGTCCAGGTAAACATAGTTTATAGCGCGATCCATCACGAACCTTCATTCCCATTTGCGTGAACTTGAAGTCTCGTGCACCGGCGAGACCGTCGAATCATCCTTTGCTTCATTCGTCCCAGGCATGCCCGGTATAGGAACCAACCTAAACCCCACCCCTGTTCGATCGCCGCGTCAGCCCTGCATGTATACAACGTTTCCTTGGGGACGACGCACCTATGTGAGCCATGAAACGATTCAAGTTCTTTTCTCTCTCCTCGTTGACGTTCAACTCGTGGTCTTGCAGCAGTACCGTTAGCATCTCATCTGCCCATGTGTTTCGTGATTAATTGTAGCTGACAAACTCGGTATGCGGAAGAACGTGAGACATACCGCTGTAAGCAAAGAGCGAGTGGAGGTTGTGAGGATACACGTCGCTCCGTGTTCCATCCGGTTTCAATACGACGGCTAGCTGATCCGTCAGGTTGTCTGTCCGTAGGTTCGAGTTCGCCCTCCGGGACTCCCTGCGACCATTTTCATGTCAGCAATACTATAGTCCGCTTTGAAACGCGAGCACGTACGAGTTCATAAGGGCGTGCTTGACTTCAATCAACTGTCCCTTGCTCTCGCGGGCCTGCTCCTCAAGCGTTACCGGTAGGTGTTCCCTGATCTGCAAGTTTACTTGCTCCTTCACCTGAGCTACGATCTCACGCCTGATCTCGTCTTGAATATGCGATCTGTAATGGCCAGTGAGTACCAGTTGATCTTCGCCATTGCCCCATACTACAAATGAACTCACTGCAGCTGCCTGGTCGCTTGCTCCTTCAGCTGTTGACGAATAAGTTCCTTCACTTCATGCATGCGCGCTTGCTGCTTCCTATCTTGCCTCCGAATCTGCCTTCGCAGACCGTCAATCTGTGAAGCTGCATTCTCCTAAAGGTTCCTGTTGTTAACTCAGAAGGTTTACAATGGAGGATTCACGTACCATGGTTGGCCCAACATTCGCGATCTTAGCTTGCTGCTCTTGCAAGATACGGAACTGCTGTCCTCTACACCGCACAACGAGATCAGCATTCGTGGCCACTCAAGAGTGCGCAGGGATACATACATTGTTTCCAGCGTAGCCTTTGTAACGCCAATCATCTCTCGGAGTTGCGCCGCATCTGTCCTCGGTGGAGCAGTGATTGTGCTTTCCCGCTTATACGGCGTCAAAGCTCCTCCTCCTGTGGCCATACTCAGTAAGTCGATGGTAGTAGTTTGATATCGAGATAGTGGTGGGTGGAGAACAAGATTGAACCTAGCCGTTCATTTTGCGCTTAATGTATGTTGAGGCAACGTGGTGGCGTCGTGTCTGCGGGAGAATCCTCACGAAAGCCTCATGCCACAATTATCGTCAAGCCGATCACCGATATCTGTTCCTGAAAATATGACGAGATCAGTTTGCAGATCATATAAACACATCACTTGGACGTACATACTGCAAGATTGCGAGTTAGTAGACAGAATCTGTCTAACCTGGCCGCCTTCATCGTCATCAACAAACCGTCTTACAACTATAATCGCAGTTATACAGCATGCTTAATATACACGGTTGTCCCCAAGTTGTCTATGTCATCTTCACAAGTGTTCCGGAATGATATCCTTTCCTTTTCCTGCCTTGAAGAAGTCTACCAAGTTGGTCAAGGCCCTGATCTCCATCTTCTTCTGGGAATCGCAAGTCTCCGTGCCCATGTGCGGTAGCAACGTGGCATTCGGGAAGTCGAACAATCGAGGATTGACGGCCGGTTCGTCGGGGTACACGTCAAGGCCAACGGCACCGAGCTATGGGGCAAGGAACTCAGCATCAGGGAAAAGGTCAGAAAATAGGAAGCTTACATGGCCATCTTCGAGCGCTCTGATCAAGGCCTCTTCGTCGATAACCTTTCCTCTCGCCGTGTTGACGATGATCGCGCCCTTCTTCAATTTCCTGATCATTTCTTCACCCACCAATCCTTCGGTCTCCTTTCTGAGGGGCACATGCACGCTCAAGACATCCGCGGTGGAAAGAAGCTCGTCCAGGCGGTCGGCGCCGAAATATTCGCACCAGTCTGGTACCGTTGGGTTCTTGTGGCGATTATGATAGATGATGCGTGCCGGGAACGCGTGGAGAAGCTCCGCATAGCGTAGACCAATTCCTCCCAGACCAAGGATGGCGACCGTCTTACCCGTCACGTCGTGTGCATTGCCAGCCTTGTGATTCGCTTTCCAGAAGCCAGCACGCACGTCTCTCTCGGCACGCGAAAATTGACGCAGAGCGGAGATGGTGAGGTATAAGGCAGTAGTCGCGGTGGCATCATCAACCGCACCAGGAGTGTTTGATACAATGATGCCTAGATCGGATTTGTCAGGTATGAACGACAATGTATGATTTAATCACGTACCTTTCGCCTTGCAAGCCGCGACATCAATCTGGTCGTATCCAGCGCCGTTGTGTGCTATCCATTTCACACTGGTCGCGAGAGCATCTACGATCTCCTTGTCGAAGATGCCTATCCGATCTGCAGAGACGTTGTGCCTGTATACACCAACAACCCCCTCGTACTTTCCTCCTGGCTTCAAATTGGCGAGGAAGTCTGCACGATCAGGCGAGTCCATGACCTGTTTACTCGATCAGTTACCTTCCGGTGCATATATGCGCTTTTATCAAGGACATACAACAATCTCTGCTAAGCCTGAGAAGAGCTCTTCAGCCTCCTTCTGCGCCCATACGAGATTTCCTATGATCCACTCATTAGCTTACCGTCCACATGTCTTAAGCAACAAAAAACACGTACCGCATATCAAAATCTTTGGCATCTTGCTGGTCTTTGAAGACGAGAGATATCTACAAAACCGGGAATTGATCCTCGATGTGAGGGTTCAGAATAAAGTGTTGCTTCAAGCAATCCTCACCAGCTTATATGCGCGATTGAGGACCTGTACGGAGATATGGACCGGTCGGCCGTAATAAACGGGAGCGAGAGCAGTTTAGCAGCGATGAAGAGGGGATCGACAACGGAAATGATGACTGCATATGACCTGGTATGACCGTGCGCAACGGTCCGACAAGTCACCGGGCCGTACTTTGCTGCCGGATATCGCATTGCCAGTGAAGGCGACAGAAAACGAACTGAAGGCTTTGAGAGCGTCGAGGACGGTGAGCTCAGTGACTGCTGCGAACATAGTCGTCGACATGGAAGTCATGGTGGAAATGAGGAAAGTTGGGCCCTCACTCAAGTCGCTTGTCTTACAGCATCGTGGTAAATGTTTACGTAAACTGACATCACCGGTGGACGCTTATTCTGGAAGTTGTGCAAGTTCATTAGGTCAAAAGAATACAGTCGAGATCTGGTACTACAATTGCGCAAAAACATGGTGCTACGAATAAGAAATAGAGCATATGTTACAGAAGAGTCAGCATAAGGATGAGGTGTGCATAAGATGTCTGCGTCGTCATGTCGAGGAGTAGCCGGCCATATGGGAGAAGGGAGTGCGGTACAGAACAAGTGTTAGAAGCATTACCTGGATGATAATTTATGTATAAAGTAGTTTAGACAGATGAGGTGCGGATAATGGAAAACGGTGGGCTCGAACTCGAAGAGCATCGCTAAGCATAACGGAACTCCATCAGTACGAGGAGGCAAGGAGTAGGAATACGTGTACTCACGATGACTTGAGGCGCTTCAATCAGCCTTTCCTGAGATTGCTGTGCTGTATTCCTGCCATGTTTACGTCCAGGACGCTTTCTTGGGCGCACGGGGCTTGGGCTCGCAGCAGGGGTTCGCGGGTGTGGGCTAGGAGACCTCGTATCCTTTCTCGAGCGACGAAGTCCGTCGGCAGACTCTTCGCGTTGCGTGACGCCCGAGAGTAACGTATCAGTCCGAGTGGGAGGCGTCGTAGGCGTCGACACCGAGCCTTCACGGGAGGCGCTATATGATTGCGGACCGGCCGCAGCACTCAAGAGAGAAGCAGCCGCTCTCTTTCCTGCGAGGCATTGAGGGGAAGGACTAGTGGAGCGACGACTAATGGTCGTGCAAGGCATGGGTAGTGTCTGGTACACATTGTTGTCGACATGGCTTTCAAGACGCGTCATCCAGAATATGATGCCGAAGAAATGGATAACACAGGCGGCCAGCGCCGTGTAGATGAGAGCAGTGAACCACCAGGATGTCGGAAACTCTGCCGAAAATGGTTCGTCGATGATAGGTGAGGACCCTGCTAAAGCGAGCCCTGAGCTGTGATAGACCACCACGGAACTTAGAGCCCTGCATGGCTGTGTTAGGACGAGCTACAATGACAAAGATTGCATGACTAACCAAAAGGTGCTGGCAGATGGAACGCTCATGAGCATTGCCGCTTGCGTACGTTTATCGAGGATTGGATTGGTGAGTTTAGCCTACAATTGGAGGATATACATACGATAATCAGCATCGACAGAGCTCCCATGAAGCGACGGTCATACCTTGACATCCTGCTTCCGGGCTATATGATCGGGCAGGATGGGTGGACACTGGAGAAAGAATGTTGATACGATTATGGCGTTGGCCGACAGTATAACAGAGACGATCCCGATGATGGATGAAACTGTGTGTGGTGTAGCATCGGGCGACCTAATGGAGCTTACGACGCTGAACAGATAGCGGTTGAATTGAGAGAACTCAGACGTAAGACTGTTCAACGTACTGATATAGCGCAGAACTACTGGCAAAAACTGGCACATATTTTCTGCGAAGCGAATGGAAGGCATCTCTACAGGTCCTCTCCCATCCGCTACTCTCGGATTTCGTGGTTGTAATGGTTAACGCGGCTTGTTGTTCGTCCGCGCAGGCGAGATACGGGTTTTGCGGGGTCGTAATCTCACGGAGGTACGACCTATGGAATCCAAGCAAAACAAACGTTTGATAGAGTAGTATGAGGAGATGTATGAATCGAGTGAAGAAACGAGAGAGTCGTCCTGAGCGTGCGGAAACATGCTCTTGCTCAGAATCGTCAGAAACCGAGCTTCGACAAGGAGGGTTGATATCCCCGCATGAGCTACCAGCGCCCTTCTGATCAACTGTGAGGTGGTTGACGTGAGAAAATGTTGAATCTATTCATATGGATTGAACTCGCCTGGCTTCATGTTATATGTCCCAATGACAAAAATAGAGCTGGGATTTAGGATGAAGGGAAGATACAAAGAATATTAGAAAGAAAGAAAGAATGTAAAGGTTTTGGAGGGAGAGGGTATAATCTGTCTATCCAGCCCCACATCTCCTCTGTGGCCACACATATACCTGGGAGTTACCGACGACGCAATCAAAGAACGATGCGAGCCGCGGATGGCCGTACAGCCTCTGAGTTATCCTTGGCCTTATTGCTGAGGCACGCAGCCTTGAGGCAATGCCGACAAGGGTCGTGTCACAGTGCTCCGCGCATTTCGTGAGAGCAATGAGCAATGTAACAGAGGAGATCGGAGGATCTTACGCTCAATACCAACTAAATCCCGATATCCCACTTTCTGGCACGTTATATGAAGCCTTCCAAAATTAGCGTCCTAGTCCCGACATATTGCCTCTGTCATTATAACGCTGGAAGCACCGGTTCGTGAATGGCGAGATGACCATCAGATCCCTGTCGGTAGTGGGTAAAGCCTATGGTACGACTTCAGCTTCGACATGTTGTACAGCATTCCAAGCTTTGCACAAACCTAGGGCTTCGATATCGGCCGCAGGATAACCAACATCGCCCCCGTCATCATCGGCGCTACCCTGGGGAGGCAATGACACAACAACCTTATACACTTCAGAGTCGGACCTCGGAGGCGTGCCACGCCACATTGATTATCTTCCAACTTAGATTTCCAGAAACCAGGCGTATCCTAGGCGCAGATCCGAATGGGGATGATAAAATACGTTGGCCGCAAAACGTGACATATCTTCGTCGCTCGGCTGTACACCTACCAGAGCCACTTGGTAGTCAGAAGTTGGTCGGTCTGGGTGACCATCCGAGGCCAGTAGACTGCCAGTAGTAGCTTCAAGTGACCCTACCTGAATCCGTTAATGCGCTGTCAACCTTGTGAGGGGTCCTGAACTTCTCATAAAATACTGACAACTCACCGCCTCCGTCAGGTGCGCAGCCACAGAGTTCTGATCTCTCGTACTGAGGGCACGTACAAGATTTATTTGCATACTTATTCAAAACGTTGAAGAGTGGCCATAGTTCACATATTGTAGTGGATTTCTAGATGGGAACGGCCATGCGTTGGACACGATTGACGGAGTACCTCGGGAGCAAGTCGCACTTGGGCAGCACTGCAGACTCACTATATGACTGCGTAGGTCTTGGAGATGGAAAAGCAAAACGTGTGTAGAGCATGTCACTGCGGGCCACGAATCCGGTTGTCAGAAGTGGTGAGCCCACTGATGTGCTCGAGGTCAGTGGGAAACCCACTGAAAAAGCGCCCACGTAAAATCAGTGGTTTTCCGGTCAGTGGTATTCCCACTTGTAAGATCAGTGGTTTTCCCGTTCAGTGGGTTTGTCAGTGGGGTTCCCACTGTGAAATCGTGATGGTCTTCAAACTACTGAACGATGTGATTAAATGCAATTGGTAGCAATCAGCGGAAATACCGAGGGAACGAAGTGGGAATCCCACTGATACGACCGAAATCAGTGGATATTCCGCTGATTTCGGTAGCTAAATTATTCTAAGTACGTGAAAAGAATGGTATATATTATGTAATATTCCTATCACTGGAATGCCCTCGTAGTTCAGTTGTACTGCCGCCCTACGTGTCATGTATGTTACTCTGCGCAGGTTCGAATCTCGCTTCCTCCTAATTTCGACGGCCGCCGCAGAGCCGTATTTTTTATGTCCATGTCTTCAATCCGGTTAGAATCAGTGGATTTTCCACTTTTTATAACCGGTGTCGAAAGGCTCGCAAACGATGCGAAACAGCCAGAAACGCAATATTAAGAAGTGGGAAACCCACTTGTCACAACCCAAAAAATGAGCGCTATCAGTGGTTTACCGGTGGGTTGAAATCAGTGGGTTGCCCACTTCGTATGCATGGCCTCCCGACTGATTTCGCAGTGGATCTCCCACTTCGCCCAACCGGGTTCATGTCCTGCAGTGATGTTCTTTATCATCATAGGCTGGATATCGGGAAAGCTGGACACGAGGGAAGCAGTAACAACTTGAAAGTCTGTGAGTGGGCGTTCGAGCAGAATATACGGGTATTGGAAAGTGCGGGAAGAAATGCCGCACTCCGCACTGTGCGCCGCACACTTCAGCGCCTAC
>JAXQGN010000413.1:0-25895 GCA_037039805.1 Irpex sp. M6601 | reverse complement strand
AGGAAGGGGGAGGGGGAAGGGGAAGAGGTGGGGGAGGGAGAGGATGGGGAGGTGAACGTGATGTTGTAAATCTCGCCGACGTCGATGTCAAACTCTTCTTCTTGCTTTGCGTTCGTGAAGGTTGTGTTCGACGACGAGCGGGGGTCTTGAGGTGGAGGCGGGGTAGGCGGACACTCCTCCTCCTCCTCCTCCTCCTCCTCCTCCTCCTCCTCCTCCTCCTCACATTCGGAAGAGTAAGAAGATTCTTCGTCTGTGGTGTGTATGCGATACGCTTGGACCTTTCGTTTTCGGCGTGTGCGTTTTCTTCGGCGGAGGGTCGAGGATGGAGGCGAATGAGGGAGGAGGTGAGGAGGTGGGATGAGGTGGGTGGTTTCGTCTGCTGATAGGGTAGGGGATGCTAAACCATGTCAGATGGGGACGTTGAGTACATGCTGACACGAGAGCGTATGCGCATATAACTCACCTGGGTCATCCTCGAACCCACGCTCCTCATAATCAGACGTATAATTCGGTGCTCGAGACGCCGACGGTGCTCGAGACGACGACGGTGCTCGAGACGACGACGGTGTAGGTGACGGAGAGGTGGTCGAGGTAGTGGAAGAGGGAGGAGGGGGAGTGAGACGGAGGACGATCATGGCGCAGTTGAGTTGTCTGCTCCCCGTTACGGTGGGTGCGCGTTTGCGCATGGGTGGGCATTTGAGTGTGAGGGGTATATCTACATCGTTGGGTGTCAATGAGTGAGGTGAGTGAGTAGGCGAGGAGGGGAAGAGGGAGCGAAAGTAAGAGTGGAGAAGGGAAGATGGAGAGGAAGGTAGAGAGGGAGAGTGATGGAGAGGGAGAGGGCAGGGAAGATGAGACGTACTTGACGTAGGTTTGTCTTGTCTGCGGACGAGGTCGCCCAAGGTGAGGAACACAGACCCGACGAGGTACCGTTTTCGTTTACTTTTCTTCGTGTGTGATTGGTGCCATACTTTGATTTCTATGCGTGAGGCGTGGTGTACTTCGTGTCTATATATGCGTTAGTTTCAATTCGCATTGAGATGAAAGGCAGAGTGCCGGATCACAAGGACAAGAGAGGAGATGGGAATGGGGAGAAGGGAGGAAGACGTACAGCTCAATGGGAGCCTTCAAATTCGGGTTCCGCCCGTCACACCCAAGCACAGTCTCGTGTGTCCGGTCGTGGTCGACAACAGTAACGCCGACGATAGGTCGCCAGGATCTCTCTGGGCGGAGGAACTGGATGCCTTGTGTAGAGAACACTGTCAACGCGTACGCATTAGCACGTTGTAAACACGGTGGTACGGAGGAGAAGCTGCACTGACCTGTGAGATACCAAGGACTGCGCCGTCGATCATCTCGTTAGCTGTATACGGTTTATAGTTACGAGAAGCACGTACTCTGGGAACTCCATCTCTGCGGTACACTGTCAAAGTGCGACTCAGTAATGTACAGGCGTGTTAGGACGTGTCAATGGGGGAATGGAGGTGGTGGACGTGGTCGCAGAGGACGTCGGTCCCGGCTGTGCAGTGCGCTCAGCTATAATATGGGCGGCGTGCGTCTATCCAATAATGCGATGCTTAAAACGTGGTCCGAGCGGGCCGTCGACGTTCCTTCATAGAGTCGCATTGCACTACAGCACTTCGATCCACGCGAATACCAATTCGATTCGTCCATCCTCATACAGTGGCACACAACTATCCCGCCTACACAACAGTGAACCCCTTCAAACTAACACTCGCATCCTCCGAGAAACCCACCTCCTCCCCATTATCCACCCTCACAACCTCCGCAACCCTCACCCCCGCAATACTCCCCTGCGCCACAAACGACACATGCACAGGGAAGAACGCGCTCACGTCGTCCCCGCCCACTGAGAACTCGAGTGTACCCGTGCGGTTGGAGGAGGCGTCGACGCGCCCGATTATCCAGTCGATGGCGTGGCTTGAGCCGTTTAGGGCCCATTCGCCGGAGTGGGAGGAGACGGTGGGGTATGAGCCCGAGCTGGGGGTGAAGTGTTAGTAGGGACGGCTGGTACGTGGGTGAGGAGACGTACGGGAGGGGTATGGAGATGACGACGTCGTGCAGCACGACGCCCTCGTTCTCAAGTTCGTACTCGATGTTCACATCGCACGTCCCATCGTTCCCAGGTGTAGGCCAGCAGTTGACTACATAACGTTAACACCACACACACACCAACCAAACAACCAACTCACTAGACAACGGCACATAACTCTCATCCTTCCCCGCATACCTCCACTTCAACACCGCCAGAGCCTGTCCAACCGGGAACGCCCTCCCCGGATCCTTCAACGCGATCACCCTCTCCTTATTCGCCGCAAA
Organism: Irpex sp. M6601; assembly: GCA_037039805.1. Taxonomy (NCBI): domain Eukaryota; kingdom Fungi; phylum Basidiomycota; class Agaricomycetes; order Polyporales; family Irpicaceae; genus Irpex; species Irpex sp. M6601. The sequence continues at coordinate 23,555 of JAXQGN010000413.1, read as the reverse complement.
CTTCCCCACATTCGGATGCTGCTTGTACTGCAACTCGGGCCCGAAAGACGTAGCGGGCTCCGCGAGGGTGAGCTTCACGCGCGCGAGGGTGCTGTCGGTGATTTGGAGGTTCATGTCGCCGGTGAGCTCGAGGTTGTTGAGCCCGCCTTCGCGGGCGAGTTCGAGCGAGAGGGTTTCTTTGACGATTATGTGCACGCTATCCCACCACCACAATCAGCACCAGTCTCCCATCCTCACACTCAATCGCATACAACGATGACTCACCTCTCAGGCGTAACAACAGGCAACGAACTCTCCACCGCACGCTGCTGGTGCACAGCCAAAGTCTGATGCTCCCCGGGCACCGGGGTGCCAGGCACACTCATATCCTCACTCAACAGCGCCTCACCCCCCAGCGCATCCAACAGCTGGCTCTGCGTCGTCTTCTTCCCCCCGCCCAATTGCATCCCGCTCTTCTTGAATGCAGGGGCCTTGGCCACTGGTGCGGCGGGCGAGGCGGCGCGGGCGGGCGTGGGGGCGTCGTATCGCTGGGGGACGGGTGCGTAGCCTGAGATTCCCCCGCCGAGGTAGCCTCCGCCAGGACCACCGGTGGCGGCGCGGCGTTGTTGTTCGCGCCGTTGCATTTCGAGTTGTTTGGCGCGTCGTTTGAGTTCTTCTTTTGCTTCTGCTTCTTTGTTCTGTATCCTCAGTTAGCATATATCGAGTTGAAATAATAGTAGAGCTAGTACGCACCCTCGCGATGATCTCCTGAATCTTCTCCTCATGACTCTCCATCTCAAGCACATTCCTCACCTGCATCAAATTCACACTCTCCCTATATCCCAAACTAACAACCTCATCAAACGCCTCCAGAATCTCAAACGCATTCCTCTGAATCTCCCTCTGCTCCACACCACCCGCTCTACACAGATCCACCACCACTCTCGCAAACAAATGCAAGGTGTCGATGTCCTGGAGGATGTTGGAGGCTTTGTTGGTGATGAGGACGATGTAGAGGGTGTCTTCGAGGGGTTGGTAGACGTAGCGGACGTCGGGGGTTTCGAGGGAGGTGTGTTGGGAGGAGCTTGGGGGTGGGAGGAGCTTGGGGAAGGAGGCGAGGAGGGAGTCTATGCGTGTGCGGGGCATGTCGCGGAATTGGCGAGAGAGGACCGCTGGTTGTGCAAATACGAGTGCATAGCGAACAAACACGAGAGTAAGTTCGTGAGCATGTGCTGGTGAGATGGATGAGGATGAGACGCACCTTTACCCGCCTTCGTACATATCGACGCAGCAAGGACGACCTACAGCGTATTCATCTCGTTCATCAGCCCCGTCATATTCCATAAAATTAAACTTAACACCGAGACATACCATTTTATCTGTATTCTTCAATGTCGAGTGAAGGTGGTCGTCGAAGCTAGAGATGAATTGGATTGGACGTGTCGCATATCGAAGGAGCGCCCATGCTCGTATCGGCCACGTGGCTGCGATCAGATCAAGTTCGGGATCCGAGGTTTGAACCGATCCGTGGCTTGGACGTGGACTGCCATGTTCAAGTTCCTCGACGAGTGTAAGTAGGTGAGTTCGTTGGTTGTTTTAGGCTTGAGGGTTTAATCGTTTGACTTAGTAGCGATTTTGCTGACGTTGGTGATTTTTAGGCTGCTTAGCCTCGCGGTGAATACTTAACGACTCAGGCTTCGCCCGCGAGCTGGGTCCTGTATCGAAATAACGCATCACTGTGTCAAATGACTGCGACGAGCAGGCATCTCCTATGAGATGGCTATAGTCTTATCGCATTGCAAAAATTGTGCCCCATGTCTTATGCGCGCATATATCGAGGTTCAGTACGCTCACTCAAATCGTACACAACGAATAAATCGACGTCGGTTCATATTAGCCACTCGAGGTTAATCAAAGAACAGGTAAGACCTCGTTTTTATCGCTGCTCAACGGTTCTGACGTTGGTATGCGCGTAGTAAGGCGCATATATGCAGGTTTAACACGCCTTATCACCCCAGGCCAGCCCACTCCGAGCCGAGCGGAACGTACTAGCCCATGCGAGGCGACTTCTCGATGAACGAGTCCCTCTGGGATACTCAAGCACATACCAACACCGATACTCACACCTGGCGTTAGCCCCCGATGTTAACTCAAGAATAGGTAAAGCTCGTCTCGGAAGCTACTCAGCGGTTTTGAGACCGATGTGATACGCATATATGCGGATATTACACGTCTTATCAAGTTAATCTTCCAGTTCTTTTTTCGACTCCGAGCAGAGCGTACGAGCTCATGCGAAGCGACCTCTTAACGAACGAGTTCACTCTGGGATGCTCAGGCATACACGCACACGGATCATTGTACCTGACCAACATGAAGGCTGCGTGTCAAGTTACCGGTGAGCTACCGTATCATGTCTACTCACTGTACATTGACTCACTCGACACGGCCAACTTGCGTACTGCGGGGCTATGAATCGCCACCAGTAGGAACGAGGCTTTTCGAATATCCACCAGTTTCTTTTCTTCTTCACTCACGAGTATACCGTAATGACGAAGAACATTCGTTACTCTGTCATTTTTTACTGCAGACTCTGACATGGTTCCCTTTCGACTACTTACACCCTCGCCTCTCTTCTGAGTGCACTACTATACACTGATTATGCTCCACTGTCATTACTACGAGCGTGCGTCGTCTTCGACCGTGAAGCATTGAAGCATTCGATCACTGGATCAAGACTGAAGATTCGACGGTCAATACCTATCCGCTCATTTTTGGTGCTTGAGTGGGTCCATGTTTGTTTACATGCTCGCTTTCACCAGGCAAGACTCTCACGCCTGTCATCTCATTTTCCTAAGAACTGACTATCGCCTTCATCCAGCCCATCGTAGGTATCTGGTGCGACCACTGCGAAGTATATCTATAATGCTGACTCGGTTTTGTTTACAGGCTCGCATCTGACTCAGCGTGCGTGCCAGATCGCGACGTTGCACTCTCTCGGTGGCCACTACTATGTACAGCGATCGAGGTACGATGAACGCCATACGAGAGCACGCCCGGCTTGTCTACGATATCTTAACGTTCAACTTCGAAATCGACGATGGCTCCCCACCACCCATGGCCAGTATGCCCGTTCCGGAAGAGTTGCTCGAAAATATCCTGTATTGGGTCCGTCAGGAAGATATCGGATCAACGCCCCGCTTGCAGGCCGGTATGCTCAAAAACTGCGCCTTGGTATGTCGATACTGGGCGAGGCAATCCCGTCGATACATTTTTAGTGGCAAGAGACTGCATATCCGCTCACTCGAGCACGCTCAGATGTTTAGGGAGTATGCGCTTCACGGTAGTCCCAAACTGCTCAAGGTGTGCGACCTCATAGGCGAGTTGAGTGTTTTGGAGAGGTTTAGCGCATCCCGTTCGTTTCTCGACCTGGTACACCTCCCCACGACACATGATAAGCTCCGCAGAGTCGAAATCCGTGGGCCCTTTCCATCCCAGATCCAACCCTTGAGGCTGGATACGCCACATTGGAATCTCACCAACGTCGTCTCCATACCACCGACAACTACCGCATACAGAACCGTCGATTTATCCGACCTCACATTCCCATCCTTCGCACACTTCGTCAAATACTTGAAATACTTCCATACTGCCACGCGTATGGAGCTTATATCTGTGAAATGGAGCGATAAGGTTCAGGCATCGCTTCTACGCCCTCTACCAGTTCTACACAGACGTCGCCGCATCGACGTTCAAACTTCAGACTGTCCAGATGGGTTTCTTGTGGGATGGCAGGCGATCACGATGTATGCGGATTCGTTCATCCATAGCGTGGTCGATCGCGATCAGCAATGGGCGTTGGATATCATGTCGTTCCTGCGTGACCACTACGAACAGTTGGACGTCCCTAGGTGCTATTGTCAATATGAGTTTCAAAGTGGTAGGTGTTTCTCTTTCCATATCTGATTGGATTACTTACAAGCTGGCTTATGACTGCACAGGTTTTTGTCGGTATTATGACGACGAGCCTGATTTACCCAGGTTTCGAGTCTTTGTGAAGAGAAGTATGGATTATCCGAGTGTGTCGATCTCGCTCTGGCATAGCGCGAAGCCTTCTACATATGAACTTACTGTCCGTGGGTCGCCGAAGCCAATGCGCATTGTCGGACTAACATGTCATATCGGAGCCGGCCTTGATTCAAGACGAAAGTACATCACACCGGACCTTACTCGCTTGCGCAGACGACTCGAAGAGCGATGTGCGCTGCGCGTCGTCGCCTTCACTTTCAGCTCGTTCGAAGCACTCAAAACCGCAGTAGAGTGCTATCCGTCTCTTCGAGAACCCTGGCCACATACTTGCATCTACATCTTAGCGTACCGCCGCGAGCTTCCTCCCATGCCTTCCACAACATCAGGTTATCGTCACAATCCGAAGCGAAATTATACAGCAATAGATCCTACCACTCTGGAAGCTACAGGTATATCTCGATGTCTACCACTGTAGGTTGTATACTGATCATTGCGTTCAGGAGAAAACTGGAAGACCCCGTCTTATATCGTCCCTACTATTCTCACTGGCAGTAGTAGTCACTGATAATTGCATCTTGACCTCGAGTTGCATGCGCCGAGAGTGTACAATCGCCAACGTTTTATTATCACCGTCTATCAATTACAAGCTTACTTGTAACTCTCTAAATCCAAGCCATTAGCGCAGATCAATTATTAGTGGACGTTGGGGCTTTGAGTACAGTACTAGGCAGCGTGTGATGCGACGAGGAGGCAGAGAACGAGGAGAATGTGTACGCGGAACACATTGCAGAAGTAGCGGAAGAAAACAGGTCCGGATGGAGTTAGTCAAGTGAGTAGGATGGAACGAGTGGACGGGCGTAGTACCTTTACAGACCTTGATCTGCAGAATGCCAGTGCTTTCGTACATGTCGGCGCTGCGGGAACTCGGACGATGTACGTAGAATGTACCACAGTCGGGCCAACTCCTGCGGATCCAGAGAACGAATACTATACGATGCCTCTGCTACATAGTATCGACTAAACATCGAATGCGAAGGTGGTTGGCGAGGCCCGAGATGAGATTGTAATGTGCCGGCTGCAGGATAGACTCGGACACGCCTCGAAGGAGCGTATCGTGGTGACGTTCAGATCAAATCCGAAGCTTCAACTGATCCGTGCTTGAACGCGGACCACCATGACTCCGACTCCGAGTCGTGACAAAGGCAAATGGATGGTACGTTAGCTGTTCTACGCTATAGGTATCACCTCGACTCTACCGTGTTACTCATGAATTCAACTGAGCATAGCTCAGCACTGTCGTCGTCCGTCGTATTCTATGTACCATGGTGAGTAAACGATGGTATCTTGCCGAGACGGAGTGATACTAATACGCTCAAGTAAAGTATATGCTCAGGCTGCTCTTCTTCTCGTTAACGAAGAAACTTGATTTTACTTTCACTGCAATAGAATAAGTATGAGCTCACTCTGTCAGGATTGAATATACGCCACACAATTACACCCACTTGAATTCCTGAGTGGCCCGCTACTACTAAGTGGGTCCGTATTTGTGCATTGTTTCAACTCGCGTGCATGAGATGAAGCTCCCACGCACATCGTCTCATTCTCTTTGGAACGGAATCAAGTTATCACCTTCATCGGGCACTCTGTAGACATCCGGTGCGTCTCACTGCGTTTTAGTTATAACATTGGCTCAAGGTTCGCATCCGACATTTCTGATCGCGACAAATCCGCAGTTTCCACTACTCCTTAATACTGCGGGCATCGATACCCCATGGACACTATACGAGAACACGCTCGGCTTCTCTACGACATTTTCACCTTCAACTTCGAACTCGACGACACCGAGAACATCCAACGCTCACTTGGTGCATTCGTTCCTGAAGAGTTATTTAAAGATATACTGTACTGGATCAGCCAAGACGACCGAACCGACGAGGTGAGGGCGCAACTGAAAGCCGTGTACCCCGACCGTCCCCGCGGGTTCGCAGGAATCGAAGCCGTCGCATTGCACGAGGCTCAACCGATATATACCCTCAGGAGCTGCGCCCTAGTATGTCGATATTGGGCGAACCAGTCCCGTCGCTACATGTTCACCGGCAGGAAGATGCATGTTTCGTCACTCGAGGATGCCCAGATGTTCAGGAAGTACGCGGTTGACGGTAGTCCCCACTTGTTCAAGATATGCGACCTCATAAGCGAGCTGGAAGTTAAGGAACGGTTCAAAGGGTCTCGCTCGCTCCTTGACCTGATCCATCTTCCAGCAACGCGCAATAAGCTCACCGAAGTCCAGATCATCGGCCCACCCCCACCCCATATTCCATCCCTGAGATTGGATACGCCGCATTGGAAGCTCGCCAATACTGTCGCTCTGTCACCGGCAGCTACCGCATACAAAACTGTCTCTTTATTTCGCCTCACGTTTCCCTCCTTCATGCATGTTATCAAGTACCTGAAGCACTTTCGTGCCGCAACACACATCTCTCTCCGCTCCTTGGAGTGGAGTGATAAAACTCAGGTATTGCTTCAACGCCCCATTCCAGTTCTAAAGAGACGTCAGGACGTCATCGTCAACCTAGTGGACTGTACAGACGGTTTCCTCGTCGGGTGGCAGGCGATCACCATGTACGCAGACTCATTCATCCATAGTGTTGTCGAACGCGATCAACAGTGGGCGCTCAGCGTCATGTTGCTGCTTCGCGACTACTATGAGCGGCTGGAAGTACCAGGGTACTCTTGTTCTTATCTTTTTCGAAGTGGTGAGCATCTTCTTGCCCTTGTACTACTAATCGGATTACGTACTAACTTCCCAATTATTATAGGTCTCTTCCAATACCACAGCGAACCCAGGATGCCCTGTTTCCAGGTCGCGGTTGCAAGAGGCCCAGATTATCCGGAGACAACGATAGCCCTATTTCACCGCATCAAACCTCCTTCCCAAGAGCTCGGTATCCGCGGATCGCCCAAACCAATGAGAATAGTTGGAATTTTGTGCGATATCATACCCTCCGCCAATGAGAAAGATTTGCCTATCAGGTATAGTACCCCAGATCTCACTCTGTTGCGCAGAGAAATCGAGGAGCGATGTGCACTGCGCATTGTTATCTTCACGTTCCGTTCATTCGAGGCTCTCAGAGTCATAGTAGAGAGTCACCCGGCTCTTCAAGAACCCTGGCCACGCGCGTGCAACTATCGCTTTGTATACAAACGTGACATTGAACCGGATACACCCTCTGAGCTACAAGACTGGGATGCCGGGAGAAATTGGGTGGCAATTGACCCTGTCACTCTTGAACCTACGGGTACGCCTCCGATGCTCATTAACGGTACACCACGTTGATGTGATGGCTCAGGTGAATGTTGGCAGCGCCATTACGAGATCATTGCTAGCTTGCTTAATGGCGGTCACCAATAATCGAATCGTGACCCGCACGCACGCGGAAAGCCTTTCCTGACGATGTTATGGTATCAATAACTTTAGTTCGAGTCACTATATACTGTTGCTAACGTGTTTGCAACGTCAGCAAATATCCGAAGGGTGTCGGAGTTGGGACTAGTAAGGGGTACAGAAGGAGACGAGGAGAAAGTCGATGTGTCTGCAGAGTGTGTCGCAAAATTGACTATAAAGGACTGCATGGGTGGGTGAAGTCGGGGTATGGATGGTCAGTCAGTGAGTGGCAGGAAGGCAAGGATCGACATACATATTGTTACATGTTTCGTACACATAAATACGAAGACAGCCTGACGAAATGAAGCGCCACAGCCAAGCCAAACCAGTGTTGGTATAGTGTGCATCCCGAGCGTACATACCATCACGGTCTTATGCGTCTACCAATGAGTGTTCGTAGGCTCCTCGTGAAACCTCTCAGGATCAGGCTGGAGTACGTCCAGTATATCATTGTCCTTCACTTCAAAGCTGAGCCTGACGCGAAGACATACTTAGCAAAACGAATTGAATGAGAAACGCTAGGTACGTACACTAGACACTGGTGGGCAAATACGAAAGGAAAACGAGAAGACCCCCGGGACTATGGCGCGAGAACACACGGTAGATTCCAAATTGACAAGTTAAATAGCCAAGTAGGGATCTCTGATAACGCGTGCTAAAGTTATGTAGATGGTAGCTGGTGAAGTGCTCGTCGGCGTTGATACTCAGCCGTGCCTTTGAAGTAACCGATCGAGCAAATCACGCTGCGGAGTATCTGGCCCATTCAAAAGCGCGTTCATAACTTCCCCTGTTGCATCATAAGCCAGCATCGTGAGCATTCAACGTTCAACAACAACCACATAACGTACCAGTAGGCTCCATTGTCACCGGGTCTACAAACACCCACTCCCGAAAGGAGACAAAGTTGGGTCCTGCGGGCACTTCTGCGAAGTCCACTTCTTCAGGCGTCTTCTTGTCGTAGTTTCGCTGACACACGAACACATATTCCTTCCCTGGCCCAGCGGATTCCATCGGCTCCTGGAGAACCAGATGCTGCTTGATAGCAGCCATCATCGTCTCGCGATTGTGAAACGCAAACGCAACCAGGCGCAGCGAACGTCGGTCCTCTATCTCGCGGCGGATGAACGATAGGTCTACGGTGGTGTGACCTGTAGGAGCGTCGGTATCGACACATCTAATCTCGACGAGCAGACCGGTGATGCGGATGGGTCGAGGAGATCTGCCGGTATGCCAGACGCCTGGGGTTAGAGGCTTAATACCAATTGCGAAATGGAGGATGATTTCAGCGTGTGTCATCCTGCCTAGTGCGGCGAATGTGAAAATGGAGAATTCGCCGTCCGCGGAGGGGTCTACTCTCTCGTAATAGATCAGTAGGTTTCAGGAAACACGAGAAATCCGCAGGACATTGGACGTACCGCTGCCGAGCCATATCCGGGGTCTCTGACGGAAGGATGAACCTGGTGCAGTGTCGCGAGGTAGGGGCGGGTCTTTAGTAGGTGTGAACGGAAGCCCTTGGTAGAAGTTGCCGATGTACATCATGAGCCCGATAGCCCACTGCTGGTCCTGTTCTAGAGCGGCGTGCAAGGGAAAGTTCGGATACCACATCACAGCCTGAAGACACACGAGGTAGTTGCTCGTGCATTTCGTCGCGGTGAATGTGGTGTGCAAGGGAGTCCGGGGAGAGGGCTTGATTCTAACTCTCCAGTCGCCGGGCGAACACTTGCCGTCCCAGGTTAGAGAGTCAAAGAATAGGGTCTTCGCGCCTCGGAAATGGGAGATATACTTCTTTAGGTGCGCGTAAGAGGGAAAGCGGATATTCTCGAGAGTGACGCTATCGTACGCAGTGATCGAGGGTTGAGATGTCATAGCACTGTCGGCTATGGACCAGTGGGGAGTGTCGAGATGGGATGATGGGATACGCTCCGGGACAGGACCTTTTATTTCTAGTTTGGACAGTTTGCTGCGAGTCGCCGAAAGAAAGACCAGATCGAGGAGAGAGCGAGACTCGCTGTAATCCTGGTTGACGGATATTCTATCTATGAGATCGCAAATCTTTACGAGCTTCGTACTGCCGTACAGTGCATAGTGTCTGAACGCCCGCGCGTCCTCCAGGGACCTGATAGTCAATGACGCGTGATCGAACATGAGTCTCCGGCTCTGATTCGCCCAGTACCTCGACACGAGAGCGCAGTTCCCAAGAATCCTCCGCGGGCTCGATGGAAGTAGAGTCCGCCGTAGGTATTCCTGGTCCGGTTTCCTGCGGCCCTCTTGGATTTCTTGCATATAGCGCCTGTAGTCGCGAAGTACGACGATGCCGTTGCGGCTTGCGTGGTAGAGGATTATTTCGAAGATCTCGGGGGGTAAATGGGCGCCAGGTCCGGGGGGAGGGGGAGGAAAGATGGGGAGGCTGAATAGGTCGAGGAAGTGTTGGCGGATGAGGTCCATGGTGCTGTGGCTCTGAGACGTGGAACGGACAGACAGTCGATGATGGACTTGGACTGCGCTACTTCAGGTGCATGGAAAGAGGACAGTGGTCAATAATGATAGATGATGTATGCGGGCAGTGACTTACGCGCTGCGCTTCGTCTCTTGCCAATAAGTATCCCGTGCTTGAGAGATTTGCAATAGTGTGGCCCAGATCTACAAGCAAGGACCAGAACTAAGTTGAGGTTTTCGACGATCGACGAAGATACTTACTACGGCAATGACGACATAATCCCTGGATCCGTTGAATGACGGTGAGGGTCAACCGCACGGTGTAGCTGGAAAATGAACATGAGGCGCACGAACTCGTGGTAAAGCAAAGAATGCAAAAACAAGGACCCACAATGCTCCTTCGATTTGACAGAACCTTGCTAACGCTCGATACTGTTTGACTGGCTTTGAGAGACTGACTTCATACATGTATCGTTTATGATCTCGGACACTATCCACGAGTAGTAGTAATAATGCACATCCAATGGAGTGGGATTTTGTGAGAGGGATCTTTCGTCAGACGCTTCACCGTTACGATGGGATAAATGTCGTTACGGTGCGCGTATCATCGAGCACCAGTGAGTAAAGAAGAAACAAAATCGAATGAGTCACCCCAGCATTCTCCTTCAACTCAACTATTCAGCATAATACAACGCGTACAAGTATGTATAATACACGTACCGGTGGGCTCCAACGTCGCAGGATCTATTCCCACATAGGGAGTCGCAGCTATATCCGTCACACCATCCACAGATACGTCCGGAAAGCGATGTTCACGATCCCGTTTACACGCCAACCGATAGTCACACCCGTTCTGCCAAGGTTTCTTCAGCACAAAATTCCGTTGCACCACAGATTGCAGCACCGCATACGCGTCGAACACAACACACACAACGCGGAGCGCACAACGTTGCTCGAGGTCTCGCCACAGACGACCAAACTCGGGCGTATGCTGGGCCCGGGGTGGGCCTCTTTGTCCGCCGTGGCGTCGTGCGGTTATCGTGAGCAGTACCCCGACGATGCGTGTCGGGCGGGGTGAGTTGGGACCGCCGATTCGGAGTTCGAGAGAGCGGGGGTGCGAGTCGCATATAAACTCTATTTTGGTGCGTACGGATATGTGGTGGTTTCTGGATACGTCGACGCCGAACGTCGGCATCTTATCGCTTCGGGATGAAGCTAGTAGTTGGCATAGTGTTCAGCATATACAGTCCGCTCGTATGGACAGAAGACGGAGACTCACCGCCGGTAAAAACATAAACGCTCGCATAACTGTCGTCGTTGAACGCCTCGTAATAGTTCCGGAGAAACAGCATGGCGTCCATCGCCCATTGTTGATCGCGCTCGAGCAACGCACCGTGGACCGGGGAGTCCGCGTACATTGCGAACACGTACCACCCGACGACGAAGCTGTCCGTGCACCTCGTGGCTGTGACGCTGATGCTTCGACGTCTAGAAAAGACTGGCATGGGCCGAGGAAGAGTTAACGGGAGTTTGTCGTTCCATCGCACGTTGGAGAGATCGATGGAGTGTGCCGCGCGAAAGTGCTTCATATATTTAACGAGGTAAAGGAAGGATGGGAAGGTGAAGCCGCGCAAGGAGACTTCCCTGTAAGCGGCGGTGGGAGGCGACGGGTCTGCTATATTAGAGAGGTTCCAGTGAGGCGTGTCGAGGCGAATGAGAGGAAAGTCGTCGGGAGGACCAGTTAGCTCAACTTGCCGGAGTTTGTGGCGCGTGCTCGGAAGATAGACCAGGTCGAGGAATGAGCGAGGCGTATCATAGTAGGACTGTCTTATACGTAGCTCCTTGATGAGATCGCAGACTTTGGGGAGATGGGGGCTGCCATGGAGAGCGTATTCCCGGAATAGTTTGGCGTGTTCGAGCGACGAGATATGTACCGTCATGCCGGAGAACATGTACCGACGGCACTGTTTGGCCCAATACCGAGATACGAGGGCGCAGTTTCGTATTGTAGAGGTCGGTCTCAATTGAGCCTGGACGATTGCTTGTAAGATGGAGTCGTCTCGAAAGGCAACGAAACTCACATCTTGAGTCACTGAAGCATACCACTGGTGAACGTTCTGTGCCCGAGCCGCTATTCGTGAAGCATAATAATCGTGCCGGATCCAGGACAAGATGTTCAGAAAGAGTTCCTCGGGAATGGCTGCTCCCAGCGACCGATACATGTTCCCGGCGTCATTCGGCTCGGAACGGTTGGACGCAAGGATTGCGTTGACCCCAGGTTCAAGTATGTCTTCGCTGATGGTGTTCATAGCAGCGATGTCTGCGACGCTGTGTAATAGCTGTATAACTATTTAGTGTAGTGACGAATGGCGAAATCAAGCACGTACTTGCACGCTACGCTTTGGTTTTCGTCGGTGGCCTCTATGTAGGATACTAGTGATCGCAGTGATATGATTTGGGTCTACAAAGAATAAGTCAGCTGGCATAATCAAGAATTGACAGACACCTTACTACGGAAACACGACGAAGGTTATCTGAACGATGTGGCCGAGAATGCGATCACGAGAAATTTATGGCAAGACAAAGAGTGTGCAAACAAACATGGACCCACAATACAGGACCTTTCCAACGCTCGGCCCTATGCAATTTGTTTAAGCATAGGTTTACAGGCATGCCGAGCAAGTGCTTCCTCACACTAGCAGTAGTCCGATAAGCAATTACACTCGGTGCTGATAACTTAAACAAGTCATCACCGGTAAACAATACGACGCTTGTCCTCAATCTTGTACACGGTCATACATCCAGGCTATACTAGTAGCCGCTTCGCACCCTCCCGGGCTGTGGCCATAATCATCTCCCCATCTCACATGTGACGGAGCGGACCCGTGCACACCTGAGGGGCCGAGCGCTGAAGTCGTTTCAACGAATCATGCGAACAAGTGTCAGACGAGTGCGAGAGAGTTGTGGTTCTACGCCGGCGGAGTCAAGCAGAGAGGTTTCTCGAGTACGATACGCTTGGAAGGTTCGTTGTCATTTGCAGTTGTCATCCTTCGAATTCAAGAGGAACGGACGTTCTGGCGTACGTAAAGATGGAAAACTTGGAATTTTTGCGATGACCGAAGGTGGGGTAGCCGGTAAACAGGTCGACTTCGGGTTTAACAGTGGGAAGCTCGATGAGAGTGTTGGAGAATGCAGTCTTTGAGGATGAGGACGATGGTGCACGTCCCGGGGCTTGATGTTCGCGCAGTGCTTGTTAAGTCGGTGTATAAGAACTGTGAGGTGCCCCACCCTATGACATGGCACGATCATGTCAGTGACACAGACATTCTGGAGTGCGCGAACCAGATACTCATCCTCACCCCTTCTCTTTGTAACAGTTGTGCTTTACGACACATGCTACATGAGAATTCAATGATACCGCCTAAGCTAGACTTCTTTCGTACTGGGCGGGAGAGACGGAAGGCGAGGTGTTCGACTTGTTTGCGTTGTTGAGAGAGTTCATTCGGATTGAGCTGCGAGAGAGTGTCCGTAGTTTGAAAACAGTTTCGAATACGACATGTATGGCGATCATTAGCCAACACACAGAATACAAGAAAACGGATATACGTTGATTACCATGCCAGTGATACCTCACCTGAGCAACAAACTTGGCTTGGACGCAGCCAATATGCTTCACAGAGGCTCCGCGTCTCAAAGCTCCCAACGTTCGAGGACCTGGCAGCTCACGAAGCGCACAGAGCAAATGAGGAGGAAATAAGCTACCAAGGAGCATAACGGTCATCATGAGTCCCATCTATTCGATCCGATCGTGAATGAGGCTGAACTCACCTCTTTCGTATCACCGATAACCTTCACTCCTCGACGGCTCTACCGTTCTGTACGGTCTCCGGAGTGTCTTGGTTGTTAGACGACATATGGTAATTCGGTGGTACCACCTTTGTTCCGAGTTGGAAGGACGGAGGAACGGAAGGTGAGATGTTCGACTTGTTTGCGTTGTCGAGAGAATGACGTCCGTGGTCGTTCGTTCGGAATGAGGCTGCCAGACAGTACGCGTACATCTCCACTTTTAGCACGGTTTCGACTACGACATGTATGGCGATCATTAGCCAACACACCAAATACAAGGAAATAAAGACACGTTAATTACCCCAAGCAACAAACTTGGCATGGACGCAGTCTCGATGAGCCTAGTATGCTTCACAGAGGCTCCGCGTCTCAAAGATTTCAACGTTCGAGGACCTGGCAGCTCACGAGGCGTCGTCCACAGCCTGAACAACTGTGTATAGACATAAAAAGGAAGTAAGCTACCAAGGAGCATTAACATTACTCCCATTTAATCGATCGTGAATGAGGGTGAACTCACTGGCATCCATAACCTCCCCGTTCGCCTCCTGGCTCTTCTCAACTCGTTCTGTACGGTCTCCGGAATGTCTTGGTTGTTAGACGATACATGATAATGCGATAACACCTTCGTTCCGAGTTGGAGAGAGGGAGAGACGGAAGGTGGGGTGTTCGACTTGTTTGTGATTCAAGGAGATAAAGTCTGTGGTCGAGGCTGCCGGAGAGTGTCCGTAGTTTGAGAACGGTTTCGACTGCGATGTACATCGTGAATAACGGAATTCATCGACCAACACACAGAATATAAGAAAACCTGAGTAACTTGGCGTGGACGCAGTTCCGACGAACCCAGTATGCTTCACAGAGGCTCCGCGTCTTCAAGCTGAACTTCACGGTGTTCAGGGCCTGGCTGAACAACTGTGTACAGACATAAGGAGGAATCAAGTTGTCCAGGGCATCGAGGTTATCGTGCGTCCCATTGCATTTATTCGATAGTGAATGAAGGTGGACTTACCTCTTGCGTATCATCCATAACACCCACGCCCTCCTCCAGGCTCCTTCGCAACCCGACGTCTCGGCTGTGCGTACGTGCGTGCTCTCGTGAGCGTGGTTTTGGAGTGCTTCGTGACGGAACGGTGAGATGGATTTACCGGCAATGAGGTGCAAACTGGAGTGGAGAGAGCATATGGGAAGGGTGGTGGGTTATGGTAGGTACGAGGTGGCGTTGCTGGTGGCAGATAAGGATTGAAATGTGCTGCTTTAGTTTGGGTTTTGGGAGTGCGTAATTGGAAGGAACAGCTGTTGAGTGACAAGTCTACTTCCCAGCGTCGTGGGTGGTTCCGACTATTCATTCAGAACAAAAACGTCATTAGCACTCAGAGTAGCACCGAACGTCTGTCTTTCAGAAGAAACTTTGACCTAGATACCTGCACCTACCAGCTTCACGGAAGAGGGTTTGTTCTCGTGCAAGGCTCGACAGTGCAGACTTCGAGGCCCCGGAGCTACTTATGCCCACGGCGACGAATGGGTTTGCATTTCGTTTGGTGTCATGGCTTTGATTTACAAGCGGTGGGATAATCTTGGAGATGTTGATTAGCTTTTCATTAGAAGGACAACCTCAAGCTTAAGGACAAACTCGCCTCGTATTGCACGTCGACGTGGATATCATCCACGTTCGAGTCCAAGCAATGCGTCCGGGCCGCGTGCGCTACGACATCGAGACCGTCACGAACGCGCTACGTCACATCTGTGACGCACGCGCCAACGCCCTTCAGGCCGTGACTGACGTCGACTTCCTCTCGCCTCTGACAATTACATCGACCCTAAGTCTCTCGTAACGCACGTCCTAACACACCCAACAGCCTGTGACGAGCTCCGTGACGACGTCAACTGGATCCCGGCTGTATACAACCATGACACGCGTGTACGACCCACCTGCATCGAATGACAAGCTCATATACACACCAGAGTCCGTCGCGCACCAAATACTCAATACAGTCCTCGTCCACCGCTCCGCTAGCCGAGCGAGAAGCGGTCCCTAGCCCTTCCATCTTGCCGGTCAAAGTTGAATCGTACCACATCGACCTGACTTCTCTCTGACGACCTCAAGCCTCTCAACTAGCATGGTACCTCAACCACACGCAGTCCCGAACCTCAACCCCGTAATCCAAGCGCGTCTCGTCGACGCAGTGGCCACTATACCCGCTGAGAGGTTACGCAGGCTCTGCTGAACGATCAGGTCGTTGCGCATTTTCTGGCGCGAACTTTGCTGCAGATTCATGTGGAGACGGGTGCGGGTTTCGAAGTGTGGGAAGTGTAGAGAGGAGGTTTATCCTGCTGAGGAGGGTGGAGGGGGAGTTACCATCCTCGTACGCTTTCCTCCATATCAACCCCATAACCCGTGGGATTCTGAACCTTACATATCTACGTAGGTCATCTGGTCGTGAACTGGAACTCCGACGCGTGAGCAGACCACGACGAAGAGTGTCACGGACAGATCGACAGTCCGCCTTTTATGAAGGAGAACCCTGAGGGGTGTACGTGGACATCATGATGCTGTGGTAAGGATGGGAATGATGAGGGGTGTGCGTGTGTTGAGGAGGTGCATGAGGCGATGAGGACGAGGAAGCGGGCGAGGCGCGAGTGAGTATTGCTGTGGCATATCGTCCGTTCGGATTGGTATCGGGGTATACGTAGCTTGTACCTTTGCGTAGGCACGTACGAGAACCCTACACGTTCACACTCGCAGCTTCGTGTCGAAATCCGATTGACAAGGTTCTGTTGATACAGTGAAGTAAGCCAGCTTTTCCTCTGCCTGACGCACCCCAACTCACGTCCTCTTTTCAAGGTGTAAATATACAACAATTAAACTTGAGCAGGGAATATAATTCGTTTGATACAAGCATTGCATGAATCCTTGTTCGTACGGTACTGGATTACTTTGGTTCGGTCTCCCGTCTTTCTGCACGTTTCATCGTGACGTCCATGCGTTAACTATCATGGCCATCGACTTTCCTACAATTATATTATCGTTAAGCCTTTAAGAATCGCCTCTAGTAGGTTTCCCTCGAACGACGTCCGAAGGCGGGAGACATATTGACCCATACGTATGTTCAACTATTCAAGATGCTACTACTATCACGCACGCAATACAACATCGCTCAAGGACCTCCCTCTCACTTGCTTTAGCTACGAAAATAGAGGTTGGTTCGTGAAGTCCAGGTTAGTTTGCATCTCTAGATCTGGTTCGAGCTTCGCTAACTTACTTTAACACTTTGTGAGAGTGAACGGCTTTCAGCCGCAGCCCCTCCGAGTTGAACACTAGGTTCTACGCACGAAGCACATACTGGTATCATACGAGTGAAGTGCGTTCATTCGTATCGTCCTCAAAGGATTAGTATGAGATCACGGAGGTACGTACTCGATAGCTTTGAACCTCGAGTGGTCACTACGGGACCTCTGAAACATGCTTACATTCCGCTCCAGCCATAGGTCATGATCGTCAATCGGTGGTCCTCTCGTACTTCACTCCTTCAAATTCGGTGAATCTTCAAAGCAGCGAAGACTATCACCGTTGCAGTCGTATATCCGCGTCTATGGTGGGCTGAGGATCATAAGCAAGCTCACTGAGTCACAGTTATACGAGATTGTAGCGCGCACGTTTCCTCTGTCGTTTGTCCATACCGATACTCAAGGAAACGATATAAAGTCGAGCGTTCTACTTACTTAAGAACTATCCGACGTTCCTTGTTCATACGCTCTCTAATCGCGCAATCGTGACGCGCCACTATCCATTCCCCCACTTCTCTCCCCAAACAAGATACCTCTCATCATATTGAACAGGATGATATCATCATCGTTTCGTGTCTTCAAGCATTTATCTTCAAGTTAGTCTCTTGACCGGTGGGTTTTAGGATCCCTCGGTCAATGTTCCAGTGGCTGATAGTGCTGCATAGTCGTACGCCATACTTATGCATGCGTAGAGGCTCATCCACTTGACGCAACCACGGCAGCTGTATCATACACAAACCCATCGAGCACTGGCATGTGAGGTCGAGTTATTTAATGTGTACGTCCTTTTCAACCCTTGCGGCTAACGGCACAATCGTTTTGCGCTGTGGAATATCTACAGGACCGCGCTCAAGTAGTATTAGCAACTTGAAGCGATGGGTGTCGCAGGCTGGACGGTATAAACCCTGTTGATGTTAGCACAGTTCACACATAGAGAACAGGCCATTCACCTGGCTTATTTATAGGGTCAGATTATATATACGTTGTTTAATTGAGATAATACGGACCGTTAGTGAAAGAGAAAATAGCTGCGCGTCCAAAGCAGATCTCAGTAAAGAGAAACGTGGCTTTATATACGGAATGCGACGCACCAGATGCTTATGATGAAGACGATAGTTCGAGTTCGTCCTAAAGGAAGATGGAATGATAAGCATATATCAACTGATAACGGCGAGGGCGAAACATACGGACCCACAACACGTCCACGCACATTGCCCAGCCTACCTTCACATTCGTAACTTCATGATCTCGATTACTACTCATAGGGATACCCGTCGTACATGCGGTGAATAACTGGCCTTTTTGAACAAAACGAAACCGACTGTCAGAAACACACAACGTGGGAAACGCCGACCGTGGGTTATCGGACGCCAGTGAGCAAAGAAGAAAGAAAATCAAAGGAATGTGTCCAGTATTGGCCTTACGTAGAGACAATAAGCAACGTAGGACACAGGCGCAGGAGATACACGTACCCGTAGGTTTCAGAGTAGTTGGGTCGATTTCAACGTAGATATCCGACCCACTATTTGCGGGATGGGGAACATCGCTCAAGAAGTTGTGTCGATCGTCACGTTCGCAGGCTAAACGGTAATCGCAGCCATGGGGCCAAGGCTCCAAAAGCAGTGGATAACGCTTTACCGCGATTTTAAGGACTGGATAAGAGCCAAAGGTAATGATTACAGAGCGTAATGCACAGCGTTGCTCAAGAGCGATTCGTAGACGAGTGAGGTCTGGCGTATGTTGCTCGGCGATAGATCCCTGTGATCTTCTGCCTTGAAGACTGCGCCGTGAGGTTGAGGCTATCGTTAGCACTACCCCGACAATTGGCATTGTCCGCGGTGAGCCACGAATGCCAATTCCGGGAGAGCGAGGTTTTGAGTCGCATACGAAGTGTATTGCAGTGCCTGGAAAGTTTGAAGCCATTTTGTATGCGGAGACCCCAAACGACACCACCCGGTCGTTTTGAGAGAAAGCTACTCGTATAGTTCAGCGTATACAGTATGCTCACACTTACAAGATGCGGACACTCACCACCAGCAAAAACATAACGACAGGGATTCCCATCATCCTTCAGCCCTTCATAGTGATCGCGAAGGAACATCATGATGTTCATCGCCCACTGTTGATCGCGCTCGAGTACCGTGTGGACCGTAGAATCCACATACATTGCAGACACATACCACCCGACAAGGAAGCTATCCGTGCATTCAGAGGCCACAACACTAAACTTCAGACGTCTGGAACAAGTCGGCGTGGGCCGTGGCAGAAAAAGAGGGACTTTGTCATTCCATTTCAGCCCTCGGAGACTTGTAGTGAGCGCCACACGGAAGTACTTTATATATTTGACGAGATGCAGGAAGGAAGGAAAGGTGATATTGTCCAAGGAGACCATTGTGTATGCGGTGATTGCGGGAGACGGATAGGCCATGTTGGTGAGCCTCCAGTGTGGCGTGTCGATGATCGATGGTGGAAAATTGGCGGGTGTAGGTCCAGTTATCATGACTTCATCCAGCTTATGGCGCATGACGGGCATATAGACTAGGTCGAGGAACGAGCGAGGCTCGTCATATGATTGCCTGATTCGTAGCATCTTAATGAGCTCGCAAACTTTTCGTATGCGAGGGCTGCCGTGAAGAGAATATTCCCTGAACCATCTGGCGTGGTTGAGCGACGAGATCCATATCGTCGCGCCGCCAAACATATACAGACGGCAATGGTTGGCCCAGTGTCGGGAGACGAGGGCGCAGGTACATAGCGCATGTCTCAGTTCAGTCTGGTTTATTGCCTGTAAGACAGCGCCATCTCGACAGATGTAGGTACTTACTAGTATTTCTCGAGGTATATCATACTTCTGGCGAGGGTTCGCCTCTCGCAAATCGCAGTAATTGTGTCCTATCGAGGCCAAGATATTTGAAAACAGCTCCTCTGGGATGGCTTCTCCGAGCGATCGATGGGCGTTAGCGACATCAGGGAGCTCGAGGTGAGACGTAAGAATATCACAGGGAATTTGCGTGTCTTCTTTGGTGTCATTCATAGAGTGATATGCCGCCGTCCGCAAGATCCTATACTATCTTCCACGTAGAGCAGTGCAGGATTCGGCGGTGTGTTTAGGAGGTACGATCTATTGATCAACTCGATTCGCGCACGTGAGAACAATAGTCTAGCTTATTCAATGGGCTATATAAGTCATATATACATCGTGTGTCTGAGAGAGAGAGAAAGTACGGACCATGAATAGTGTCTGATCACAACGCAGATCTTCGTACAGAACAATGTAGCTCTGCTCATAGAATGTGGTCCTGACGCACCAAGTGAATGCGATACGGCCTGATCAAGGCCACTGTCGTCCTAGGGAAGATGAAAAAATATACATGAGAATTCTGCCTGATGAACACGAGGGTGAAACAGCATACAAATATGGACCCACCGAGGTGGGAACGAGAGAACCGAAGTTAATATTGCATGAATACGCATGTAGTCAAATACTCACTCTATACCCACTGCCCCCACGTTTTGACGTTGACAGTGTCTAATGCTATGGTAATATTTACGGCATGCACTCGATATATGACTAGCGTTTTCAAGAGAGACAGAACCATTTGCAAATGTACATCTTCGAAGTGATAGAGGACCCGGTGACGCGCTACCATGATTTTGAGGGTAGCTCTTCAAAGACTGCAAAATAAACCATATGAGCTGGGCTGTGTTGCATGAAACTTAGACACGCGAATGATTTGTGGAGTGTTCAAGTCGAGTTGTTTCTCAAGCCTGAGCTCGATGGTCCGACGGCGAGCGCCGAATATTGAAACCCCGCAGGCGAACAGTCGCCAATATTTCGGTCCCGCTCATCTCCGTCTCTAACGGGCAAACTCGGTTTACCGCGCTGTAGCCACCGACCGCCGCCAGTCCTGCACGTCCATATACACCGTCACTCCTTCGTGAGTCTCCTGGTCTCAAAGCGTCTCTCCCAACAAGAAATAATCTCCCAGTTAATTTAGGCAAACCGAAAACAACGATGAGCTTCCTTGGTTTCCGCCGCTACCCGACTCCTGCAAGTCCTTTTCACGAGTAGCTCATGCGACAGTGTTCTCATGGATATCAACTTATAGGTCGTCAAGCCTTTGTGGCCGTTTGCTGTCGCAAGTTTGATCACATTCACGCTCATCTCCAAGGCACAGGATGCCGCTATCCGGTGTACGTCTCTATCCAACCATTTCTCCCTTTTCGAACGTAGTCTGACTCACATCGCGTTTGTCTTGACTTTGTACAGCGGACGCCTACAAGAACGACCCTCGTAACTCATACAGGGAGCAGCTTGCGAAGGAGGAGGCCACCCACCACTGAAGAAGTTGTACGCGCACTCGGTGTATCGCGATTTGGTCCAATAGAGCATTCTATACCGTGATCTAGAGAATTACAGAGATATTTTGCGGGAAAAACCGTTATTCGACGAATGAGATGGAAACGTTGGGTGTTCGTCTTGCTAGGAGCAGGTGCGTCGTTTTCTCAGCAGTGTTCGAGGCCCCTCCGAAGAGGACATGTCAGACTTCCACACCCCTCTTTCGCACCGCGTCTCAGCCCTCCTTACCTTTTGCACTCGAATCTACCGACTCCATCGCCGTCAAACGCTACGCCGCAGAGAAAATTGCCTATGATTGGCTCTACGTACTTCGGTTTAACTTAATATGGACACACCAACGACACGTATTCCTTAACTGCTCTGGGAAACAATTTCTCGTCTTAAGCGTGGCAGCCATACCTAGCAGATTGATTGGGCGACTGAGAGCAATGAAAAAGTACATGATGCAATGATAGATGATGCACGAGAACGTAAACAGTCCAGGGAGCGCAAACGTAACACTTAGAACAACTTTTCGAGAGGAGTAATAACCGTCCCCATCTGCCAAGACCAACATTAGCACACCTCCACTCTACACGAGGAGAGAAGAAACACCAACGCACCTTTTTGACAACCTTGGGCAAAGTCCCTCTCTGGAACCCAACCCTCGTATTCCACTCCGTCCCAAGCGGGGTGTCCATACTCCGTTCGAACTGCGCCTTGCTGGTGTACGGGTACGGCAAATCCTTGACCTGGTACTTGGCCGCCTTCTTGTCTCGCTTCTCTGAGATGATGACGTGCCGCTTGCCGTAGTCTGCGCGAGACTTGGGGTCCACGCCGGCGACTTTCTTGATGAGGTAGGGTTTTGGAGGGGCTTTGCGTGTGCCTGCGCCTCCCCATGAACCCTAGAAGTGCAAGAGACACGTATGTGAGTTAAGCTGAGTGGAGGAGAGTCATGAGTTCGACGTACCCAGCCTGCGAGAGTGGTGTCGATCTCCTTGGGAGCGTCCGCATCCATCTCACGTCGCTTCTCATCCGCGAATTCCTGAAATGCATCTGCATGAGCTAACAAGCCACGGTCAAATAAAAACTTGGATGGAAGACGTACCCGGACGACGTTATCACCAGCGAACGCACGAGCCACAAGGTCACGCTGCTGGAAAGCTTGGACATCCTTCCGTCCTGCCTTCCCCTTGGCTTTACTCAGCAACGCAGCCTCCTGCGCGTCCACCTCGCTGTTCCCGTCCGACTCTTCACCTTCGTCATCCGCGGCAACAACGACCTTCTTGGCTTTCTTGGCTTTCGCCTTCGAAGGTCCTGAAGAAGTCGTACTTGGACCAGCAGACGTCGATGAACCAGCAGCAGCAGGAGCCGCAGTCCCTAGCGTCATAACACTAGCCATCTCAACGTCAACGACCGCGTCCTCCTTCGCCTTCGCTTTCTCCTCCTCCCGCTTCTTCCCCCGCTTCTTCAACTTATTCTTCGACTTTTCAGCGTCGGCGCTATCCTTGCCCACCGCAACTTCGTGCTTCTTCTTTGTTGTCGAAGCTGCTGTGGACGTGGCTGCAAGCCACGGGTTCGAGGTTTCTTCGGGTAGAGGGACTGCGCGGGAGACGATGGGGGAGGTGGTAGCTGGTGAGGGGGATGTTCCGTCAGGGAGGAGGTCGGTGGACTTGAGAGTGACGCTGGAGGTGTCGGAGGCGAGGGAGGTTACTGTGCGTAGTTGGCCGGCCTGAAAATGAGAAATCATGAGCATATAGTGCGTATACAAGTGGCTTGCTTCGAGTGAAAGAACTTACGATGTTGCCGGGATGGAACGACACTCGCCCACCCACACGATGGGACAAAGAGTCAGGAATCTCAGACGGCGACTTCGCCTCACGATCCTCGTCGTCTTCGTCAGCGTCTTCACCTCCACCAAGCTCTCTCACGAAATCATCGACCATCTGATCAGCCTTCCTCTGCTCCCTCGCCATCGCATCCTTCATAAACTTCATCTCAAACACGCTCTTCCCCTTCTTCCTCTCCCCCTCCCCATCCTCCCCTTCACCCCTCCCTTCATCCAACTTCCTCAACTCATCAAACGCACCCGCCCTAATCGTCTCCTCATCTACCTCCCCATCCTCCTCTTCATCTTCATTATCGTCGCTACCATCATCGCTCCCCCTCCCTTGGATCCTCCTCCTCCATTTCCCCCCCCTC